>ML664246.1:72023-157682 GCA_007570785.1 Antilocapra americana | reverse complement strand
CAAAACACTCTCCGACATAAACCAAAGCGGGATCCTCCATGACCCACCTCCCAGAATATTGGAAATAAAAGCACGAATAAACAAATGGGACCTATTTAAAATTAAAAGCTTCTGCACAACAAAGGAAACTATAAGCAAGGTGAAAAGACAGCCTGCAGAATGGGAGAAAATAATAGCCAATGAAGCAACGGACAAACAATTAATCTCAAAAAAATACAAGGAACTCCTGCAGCTCCATTCTAGAAAAATAAACGACCCAATCAAAAAGTGGTCCAAAGAACTTAACAGACATTTCTCCAAAGAAGACATAAAAATGGCTAACAAACACATGAAAAGATGTTCAACATCACTCATTATCAGAGAGATGCAAATCAAAACCACAATGAGGTACCACTTTACACCAGTCAGAATGGCTGCCATCCAAAAATCTACAAGCAATAAATGCTGGAGAGGATGTGGAGAAAAGGGAACCCTCTTACAGTGTTGGTGGGAATGCAAACTAGTACAGCCACTATGGAAAACTCTGTGGAGATGCCTTTAAAAACTGCAAATAGTCCTGCCATATGACCCAGCAATCCCACTGCTGCGCATACACACCGAGGAAACCAGAATTGAAAGAGCCACGTGTACCCCAATGTTCATTGCCGCATTGTTTACAATAGCCAGGACATGGAAGCAACCTAGATGGCCATCAACTGATGAATGGATAAGAAAGCTGTGGTACATATACACAATGGAATATTACTCAGCATTAAAAAAAATTCATTTGAATCAGTTCTACTCAGGTGGATGGAACTGGAGCCTGTTATCCAGAGTGAAGTAAGCCAGAAGGAAAAACAACAATACAGTATACTAATGCATATACATGGAATTTAGAAAGAAGGTAATGAGAACCCTGCATGCGAGACAGCAAAAGGAATGCAGATCTATAGAACAGACACGTGGACTCTGTGGATGAGGGCAAGGGTGGGATGATATGGGAGAATGGCATTGAAACATGTTGATTGTCATATGTGAAATCAATCACCAGCCCAGGACTGATGATCGGGGCTGGGGCATGGAGATTTCCCAGGGAGAGGGAGTCAGGAGGGAGGAGGGAGGTGGGTTCTGGAGGGGGAGCATATGTAAACCCATGGCGATTTCATGTCATTGTATGGCAAAACCAATAATAATAAAAAAAAAAAGAACCATCTCACTGGAAAAGACCCTGATTCTGGAAAAGATTGAAGACAAAAGGGGAAGAGGGTGGCAGAGGATGAGATGGTTGGATAGCATCTCCAACTCAGTGGGCATGAATCTCAGAAACTCTGGGAGATAGTGAAGGCCAGGGAAGCCTGGCATGCTGCAGTCCATGGGGTCACAAAGAGTCAGGCATGACTTAGTGACAGAACACAAATGGTTGAAACTGTCAACACAAAGATTTAAAAACAACACAGTCTGCACAGCTCCTAGTAGTAAGTCACCCGAGGACATTTTGATACAACAATGTTGGAGGTGTTGAAGGTGTGTGTGTGTGTTTGTAAAATTAAGGAAAACGATTCCAAAGAATTGTGCTTTATCAGAGATTTTAAATACAAATTAATCTGCTTTTTTCTAAGGTAGGTGACTTCTATAACTTGTATTTACAATTATTAGTAAATAAACAAGGCAGCTGGAGAGATTACATTAAGTCTCTCTTTTTATCCATTTAAGTAGTATTCCTTGGTTCCTGTGAACTACGAAATGTTGATCCTGTGAACTTTAGTTTTACCTATCAACAAAGAAAGTTTGGGGATCCAAAGGAAAGTTCATCCCTCTGTACCTGGAATGAGAAAGGTGTTGATAAAGGAGAAGCACTTTGATTTAGGACTAAAACTTACCATTTGTCTTGGGCTGACTGGAAACAAGGCTCAGTGCTAAATGTTCAACACCTCTTATCTTAATAAGTATTATTTTCCTAATCTCACAGATGAGAACCTGAAAATCAGAGATGTGAAGTAACTTGCCAGAAGCCACACAAGTTATGTTTGGGACTAGGACTCAAAACCAGGTCTCTTGGACATATAGCTCACATCCTTAACCATTGCCTGAAATTACGTGTATATTTTTTACAACTATGGAAAAGGCTTTCCTTTTTCATTTTCTATGCATTGTTTATCAAACTTTAGTGTACACAAAAGAATCATCAGTGATGCTTGGTAAGAATGTAGATTTTCTTGTCCAGCTTTCAGAAATTATGATTTAATAAGTTCAGAGTGACCCAAGTTTCTGTCCACCCTGCAGGTGGTCTGAAGTTCAGTCACTGTTTTCTTTAAGAACAAGCCCTAGCATATGTAAATCCATGGTGATATCATGACATTGTATGGCAAAAACAATAAAAATAAATAAATAAATAAAAAGAACAAGCCCTTCTTTCAGCTTCTCTCATAGAAATAACTTCCTTCGTAGATTCATTTCCATTCCTCTTAAGTAGATTCGGTTTTAGATTCTCACTGCAACCCGAAGAATGTAGTAATGTAGAGCTAAAAAGCAAGTAAAAAAGAAGACCTCCATGGCATAAATATGTCTAATGCTGTAGAATTGGATTGAGTGTAAAAAGAAGGCTTCAGAAGAGTAGATATATTGGGATATCATCTCTATGAGTTAATTTATCCAAAGAAAATGAAAACACTGTTTGAAAAGATATGTGTGTTGTGATGTTTGTAGTAGCATTGTTTACATTCACTGAGAAATGAAAGCAACTTAAGTGTCCATCAACAGAGGAATGGATAAAAAAGATGTGGTATATAGGCAACGGAATAGTACTTAGCTGTAGGAAAGAATGAAAATTTATCATTTGTGACAGCGTGGATAGAACTGGAGGATATTATGCTTAGTGAAATAAGTCAGACAGAGAAAAACAAATACTGTATGTTTTCACTTAGATGTGGGATCTAAAGGATAAACAAGTGGACAAATAGAGCAAGACAGACGGGATTCACAGGTACAGACAACAGAGCAGTGGTCGTCAGAGGGCAGAAGGGTTGGAGGAGGAGCAAATGGGTAAAGGTCACTAAGAGGTACAGACTGATAGGTATAAAATAGGTATAGAGTGTACAGCACAGGAAACATAGCCAACATTTCATAATAGTTTTACATGGAATAAGTTTTATAACGATAATAAATCACCACAGTGGTAAAGAGTCTGTCTGCCATTGCAGGAGATGCTAGAGACATTGGCTTGATCCCTGAGTCAGGAAGATACCCTGGAGGAGGAAATGGCAACCACTCCTATATTCTTGCTAGGAAAATTCCATAGACAGAGGAGCCTGGCAGCTATGGTCTATAGGGTCGCAAAGAGGCAGACACAGCTGATCAACTGAGCCCTCACAATGTCAGAAACTAATATCACATTGTAAGTCAATTATACTTCAATTTAAAAAGGAAAATAGAAAGAGGTAAAAAAGTAAATCATACCAAAGAATAATTGGTGATTGAACTGGTTACTAATTTTGCAGCCAAAATGACCCCAATTTGAGACACTATTTTTATTCTGTAAAGTAGTATAGTGTAAATGCCATGAAAAATACAATTCACTTATTTTCATTGATGTCAGAATGTGGCTCAGTGCTATGATGAGAGAAATGGTATACTTTAGAAATAACTTTGGGAGTGATGAACCGCTTGTCCCTGGAAAGGTGCAGATCAAAGCTGAAGGATGGCCACTTAGGTGTTCTGAAAGGGACTCGACGCTTAGGTTGGAAGATGGACAAGGTCCTTTTATATGTGTTGTTTTTATTAACAGTTTAAAAGAGAACCAACATCCTGTTGTTTAGCAGTAGCCAGTTTGTTTATTATGGGTGTAAAATTGAGGAGAGATGTGAAGGAAGGAGTACATGCTTTGGAGGCATGCAAACCTGGGTCTGAGCTCTAGATTTCTACCTATTATCAGTTTATCAATAAGCAATTTACTTAACTTCTCTGGTGATTTGTTTTCACACCTGTACAATGATGATCATAGCACCTACCTTTCAGGATTACTAGTAAAACATGAAAAATGTATGTGAACTTATACACAGTGGCTAACACATATAAATAAAAATTTAGGGCATGTTCATAATTAAATGATGAAGAAAGGATTTGGGCATAGGTCAGGAATTACTGTACTTTAAAATTCTTTCTGACAACTAAACATCAATGATAATATATGGATTGCTCCATGACATTAAAGAGTAAAAAAACCCTCACGCTCCATTACAACATCTTCTGAGTTAGCACTAACTTTACATTTCCGCTTCCCCATGGAGTATAGTAAGATTTTCAGCTGCACTCCCTCCCTAGTCTCATTTTATTTTTTTATTTTGTTGTTGTCTTTTTAAAAGAGAAAAGTTTGGTTGTGATGATTATCTGTTATTACTTCCAAATAAGAACATGCTTTCATTTACTGAGATAAGATCCCCATTCACTGTGTTGGCACACTCTGGGCTGTCTTCTCCAGAGGGCTGGAGGCCTGTTAGATGGTACTCAGTTGGAAACTGGCAGCACTGAGTCTCTGCCAAGGCTGGCAGACCTTTAACATGGCATCTGGTGACCTTTTTGCTGAGCCCCCTGGGTCCTCCATTTGCGATTTGATGTTCTCAGCAGGGGTGTAATCCAAATCAAATGTGAGATCTGGTGAGATGGAGTTGCAGGGGAGGTGGGGCCAGTGTAGGATCTGTACATTGCTTCGGGCGGAGGATGCTACTAGATACGCTTGCCATGTTACTTTCTAATCCTGAGACTCTGGGCTCTAATAAAAGGCTGGTTTGCAGGAATAGCCCAACGTGAAAGGGAACAATTGGACAGTTTTCTCCTCATTTATTTATCATCCAGCCATACTGTCATTCTCCCTAATTGCTGTAGTCCCCAGATGACACAGCGCTGTTCACAGCGCCCTCGAGAGCAGCAGCTGAGGTTGGAAGTACATGTGAGGAACTAGCTGTGTCTTGTTTCCAAGGTAGTATCGACGGCATTTTTTTTTCCTTTTTCTGAAATGGCAAATTTCTATTTTCAATAGTGCAGGTAGATAGCATACAAGCCTAAAAGAAAGAACCGTGGGTTTTTGAACAACATAGCAACCAACGCGTGTTGACAAATTGTGCTAACAGCAGACACATGCCATTTCTCAGCTGGGGAGTCTTTTTCATGATAAATTTGAAGTGTTATGAATGTTGTTGTTTTTTTTAAGCAGCTTTTACTTTAAACAGATTTAACAGATTATTTTTAACTTTACATACACCATGGCTGTTTTAACAGACAGGCAGTTACATTTCATATTTCTCAGGCAATTTTACCCTAAGACTGCCCACAAAAGGATTTTAAAGATCAAAAAAGCAAAAATGATTCAACCCCCCTTGCCTTCATCCAGAAGAGTTAACTGCTCGTCCCATTACCATTTTTACTTCTAAATCCTGCACTTCCTGCTCGGTGCCTCCTCTAATTTCTGTTTCTCATATATTCCCTAACTTCCACAGACTTCTTTTCCTGACTCTGCTGGCCCCTGGAACAACCAAGGTGCAACCAGGAAGATTTAGATTTAAATCCTGGCTGTGCCTTTGCAAAGCCAGGTAGAATTAGACAATTAGTTAAACCCTCTGAAGCTAAATTTTTATCCTAAAATGAGAATAATATGAGCACCTACCTATAGGGCTGATCTAAAGATTAAATAAATGCATGTTTGTAAATGGCTATAATGTGGCTGTCATGTACTTACTGAGTAATACTATAATTTCTGAAATCCCTGCAAAGTATAATTACTTATTTTTCTTAAGAACTTCAAATAGCACTGATTCTTCATAACATTCTATTGACATTTATTTATATACCAATTAGGTATATTTCTTGTGGTCTTTCCTTGTGGCTCAGCTGGTAAAGAATCCACCTGCAATGTGGGAGACTTGGGTTCGATCCCTGAGTTGGGAAGATCCCCTGAAGAAGGGAAAGGCTACCCACTCCAGGATTCTAGCCTAGAGAATTCCATGGACTTTATAGTCCATGGGGTCGCAAAGAGTCGGGCACAACTGAATGATTTTCACTTCACTTCACTTCAGTATATTTCATATTATTTATGTAAATCTTATGCCAATTTCCTTTAACACTTTGTAGAAATATATCTATATAATACATAAAGTACACATCATAAGTATACCACTCCCTCACTGAATTTTCACAAACATGATATACCCTTGCAACACACATCCAGATCAAGAAACGAGTTGGTACCACATTCCTAGAAATATCCCTGATGTTCCATTCTGGACTTTATACCTCCTCGCAAAGGTAACCACTATCCTGACTTCTAGAAACACGTTTATATCAGTTGTTAACTTTATTATTCCTGTATTTTTGTATAGCCATATGAAATTAAATTTCTGAAGATCGGGGACTGTATATTATATGTCTTCTCTCATTGAAGAACTATATATTAAATATCCACTCCCCCAACATTCCCATTTTACTCTATTGTCATCCAACTACACCTGTCTGATGAATCTCCAGCCCTGGATGAAGCTCACTGTCTGCCTTCCTTGCATCTCCACGAGGACTGCAGAGCATGCATCCTCTCCAACTGGGGTTACAAAGTTCGCGGTTTCCAGCCTTTAAATGACCACTCGGTTGTGTCCAGCCAACCTACCTTTGTCTGATCAGCTACCTTTATAGAAGCTATTTCAAGCCACATGCCCTTAAATTCAGACCTCCTACCCCAGTATTTCCTTTCTTGAGACCCAACAGGTAGTCATACCTTGTATGTCAAAGAGAAAATTTAAGCTGTCAGCAATTTGGTCAGTCTCCTGCCACCAAATGTTAAAATTTGCCTACATCCTCACCCATCTTCCTGCTGCCCGACCCTGAGGTTTCATTTCTACCTCTATCTTCTCAGTGACTTCCCATCTCATTTTGTCAGGGTTCATCTTATGTCATCAGTGATATCCTCTCCTTTTCTTTGGCCAGTCGGCTCTTTGTTTAAATGTGTTAAAGTCCCTACTGTCTTTAGCTTCTTTAATGTTATATTTTATTGAAGTATAGTTGATTTATAATGTTGTGCCAGTCTCTGCGGTCTAGAGAAATGACTCAGCTATATAATATAGACATGTTTTTAATATCTTTTCCATTCTTTTCTGTTCTTTTCCATAATGGTTTATCACAGGATGTGAAATAGAGTTCTCTGTGCTATATTGTAGGATCTTGTTGCTTATTCTTTCTCTACATAATAGTTTATATCTGCTAACCCCAAACTCTCAGTCCTTCCATCCTTTACCCGCCTCCCCACTAGCAGTCATAAGTCTGACCTCTATGTCTATTTCTGTTTTATAGATAAGTTCATTTGTGCCATATTTTAGATTCCACATATAAGTGATATCATATGGTATTTTTCTCTGCCTGACTTACTTCACTTATGATAATTTCTGCTTGCATCCGTGTGTTGCAAATGGCATTATTTTACTCTTTCTTAACTCAGAGCAGTATTCCATAGTATATGTATATATACCACATCTTTATCCATTCCTCTGTCAATGGACATCTAGTTTGTTTCCATGTTTTGGCTATTATGAACAGTGGTGCTAGAAATGTAGGGGTACATGTATATTTTTAAATTACAGTTCTCTCCAGGTATATGCCTGGGAGTAGAAGTTCTTGGAATATGGTAACTCTATTTTTAGTTTTTAAGAAGCCTCCACAGTGTTTTCCATAGTGACTATACCAATTTGCATCCCTACAAGCAGTATAGGCGGTTTCCCTTTTCTACACACCATCTCCAGCATTTGTTATTTGAGACATTTTTAATGACGACCATTCTCGTGGGTGTGAGGTGGGATGTCATTGTAGTTTTGATTTGCATTTCTCTAATAAATAACAATGTTGAGTATCTTTTAATGTACCTATTGACTATCGTATGTCTTCTTTGGAGGGATGTCTATTAAGGTCCTCTACCCATTTTTTGATTGGCTTATTTATTTATTTTTTTGTTGTCGAGGTGTATGAGCTATTTGTATATTTTGGAGATAAACCTGACAATAACAAAGCCCTATCTGAAATCAACGTTGTATCCCAGTCACCCCATTTCTCTCGTATCCTGAAGCCAAATTTTTCACAGGGGTCTTTATACTTCCTACCTTTAGTTTCTGATCCCTCCTCTTTTGTCAACCCACTTCTACCTCCATTACCTCGGAAATTCCTCATGTTAGGTTTCCTGATGATGTCCTTATGGCCTAACTCAATGGACACTTTTTAGAACTCGCCTTTCTCAACAGCATGTGAGATGTTTATGCCATCTTTCTGGAAACATCCTCTTTACTTTGTTGCTAAGACCACACTCTTCTAGTTTTTCTTCTACCTTAGAATTTCTTCTAAGTCTCCTTTTAGGTCTCTTCCCTCTGTAAATGAAGGTGTTCCTCTCAGCTCTTTCCTAACCCTTCTTTGCTTCTCATGCTGCCATGACTAACAGAATTAATGTAAAAAATATATGTATGTCAATCTTGGCCTTATTCAAATCAACAAGTGTTGTAGCGATGGTTTTATGTTCAGATTACATGACATGCTTTAAAATGGGTCCTTTCCACTGCATCAATAACAACAGCTAAAATTTATACAACCTTCTAGGCATAATGCATAGCCATTTTTAAATTTATTTTTCTTGATAATAAAATAATATTTCCCCATGTCAGAAATTTAGAAAAATAGTTTTATAATATAGTATAATGTGGTATATAGTATATAATATAATATAATATAGGCTTCCCAAGTAGCTCAGTGGTAAAGAATCCACCTGCCAATGCAGGAGATGCTGGTTCGATCCCTGGGTCAAAAAAATCCCCTGGAGAAGGGAATGGCTACCTATTCCAGTATTCTTGCCTGGAGAACTCCATGCACAGAGGAGCCTGGTGGGCTACAGTCTGGGGTCACAAAGAGTTGAACATGACTGGATGACTAACAACAGTACACTACACATAGTATAATGTAATATCCTGACTTCTGTTAGGGGGTACTTACTGTTTACTTCTGACATATTTTCTTCTACATATATTATGCACTCTCACACAAAGACATATGCATGTATACATGGATTTATATAGTTGAGATAATATTTTTCAGTGATTTGTGTAGCAAGAATTTTTTTCATTAAAATTATTTGTGACTATTTTAATAGCACCATACATTATCTCATAGGAACATAGAATGAAACACTCAACACATCCATCTATTAATAAATAGTTTAAAATTTTTCTTTTTCCACATTTTTTACTTAATATAAATTCTTAAAAACTGATTTACTAGGTCAAAAATTTTAGCTTCCTGACCCTTTAATATGTTTAGTCTGGTCACCCACTGTAAGAATTCGATTTATTTATGTGACCATGAGCATTTGTATTCATTCCAAAGAAGTTTTCTTTATTTAAAACAATACCATGCAATTGTTTTGACTTATGTCTTTTAGTTACTAAACAAAGTTGAATAATTTGTAGATTTTTGTTTTTATATACATTTCTCTGAGTCATTCCTACAGTTTTTTCCCCTCTATTTAATATTAAAATTAAACGGTGGACTACTGAGAGAAAAAGAAGCCTTACGGCAAGACAATTAAGGAGAGACACAGAGCAGAACTGGAGCTGGCAAAATGCCTTGACTTCCCTCTTTTTCTAGTTGTAAACATTGAAAATACCTGTTAGGCTTTTAAGGAAGAAAGGTAAGTGATAACCTTTAGGACTCATCTGTGAAACTGCCATTTCTTCCAGTAAGGATTTCAGAGCAGATGGACAGATTATAAGGAAGGTAAAGGCTGAGAAAACAACATGGCTTCTCTATGGTAAATGATCCCCAGAAAGATAACTAACATATACGTCTTCATTCAGTCATGCTAAGTTACCAATGTTCCCACCACCAGACTAACACCTGCCTTTTCTTATGTCAGCTTAGTGCAGGTAGAATGTGCCCTGGGTAACAAAGCACAAAACTTGTTTCTCTGCAGCAAGGAGAACCAGAACTTGAAGGCAGAAACTCAAACAGTGCTCCAGAAATCAGTGACTGCTGATGCAAAGCAGATTGGTGGAGACCGACCAGCTCTGGTTGATCCTACAGATCATCAAATCAATCATGACTCATATGATGTAAAAGAGAGCAAGCACCGAGACAACAACAAGAAACCAGAGGACAACGGGAAACTCCTAACAGGAGTGCTCAGTTGTAGATTTCTGGATGGCAAAGTGCGTAACAAATTCTGAAACTTTTCTTGGTAATTGGCTAGGAAATTCAGCTGGGTTGGAAACACAGACTCACATGAACACATGCTTGTCCTAATGGTAATTAATACATTTTGCACCAAATAGGTTCAAAATCATTTTTTTAAATTTTATTTTACTTTTTTAACCTTTGAGCTTTTTTTCTTCCTTTACTTTATTGTGTTGGTTTTGCCATACATTGACATGAAACTGCCATGGGTTTACATATGCTCCCCCTCCAGAACCCCCCTCCCTCCTCCCTCCCGATTCCCTCCCCCTGGGAAATCTCGGTGCACCAGCCCCGAGCATCAACCCTGGGCTGGCAATTGATTTCACATATGGTAATTAACATGTTTCAATGCCATTCTCCCATAACATCCCACCCTTGCCCTCTTCCACAGAGTCCACGAGACTGTTCTATACATCTGCGTTTCTTTTGCTGTCTTGCATGCAGGGTTCTCCTTACCATCTTTCTAAATTCCATATATATGCGTTAGTATACTGTATTGTTGTGTTTCCTTCTGGCTTACTTCACTCTGGATAATAGGCTCCAGTTCCATCCACCTGAGTAGAACTGATTCAAATGAATTTTTTTTTTTTAATGCTGAGTAGTATTCCATTGTGTATATGTACCACAGCTTTCTTATCCATTCGTCAGTTGATGGGCATCTAGGTTGCTTCCATGTCTTGGCTTTTGTAAACAATGTGGCAATGAACATTGGGGTACACGTGTCTCTTTCCATTCTGGTTTCCTCGGTGTGTATGCCCAGCAGTGGGATTGCTGGGTCATATGGCAGGACTATTTGCAGCTTTTTAAGGAACCTCCACACTGTTTTCCATAGTGGCTGTACTAGTTTGCATTCCCACCAACAGTGTAAGAGGGTTCCCTTTTCTCCACATCCTCTCCAGCATTTATTGCTTGTATATTTTTGGATGGCAGCCATTCTGACTGGTGTAAAGTGGTACCTCATTGTGGTTTTGATTTGCATCTCTCTGATAATGAGTGATGTTGAGCATCTTTTCATGTGTTTGTTAGCCATTTTTATGTCTTCTTTGGAGAAATGTCTGTTAAGTTCTTTGGCCCACTTTTTGATTGGGTCATTTATTTTTCTAGCATGGAGCTGCAGGAGTTGCTTGTATATTTTTGAGATCAATCTCTTTAACAAGTGGTGCTGGGAAAACTGGACAGCCACTTGTAAAAGAATGAAACTAGAACACTTTCTAACACCATATACAAAGATAAACTCAAAATGGATCAAAGATCTAAGCATAAGACCAGAAACTATAAAACTCCTAGAGGATAACATAGGCAAAACACTCTCCGACATAAACCAAAGCAGGATCCTCTATGATCCATCTCCCAGAATATCGGAAATAAAAGCACGAATAAACAAATGGGACCTAATTAAAATTAAAAGCTTCTGCACAACAAAGGAAACTATAAGCAAGGTGAAAAGACAGCCTTCAGAATGGGAGAAAATAATAGCCAGTGAAGCAACGGACAATCAAAATCATTTTTTAAATCCGAAAATGAATTTTGAGGTCATTCTGTATATTGCATCTTCACTGACCACTAACTGAATTGGTCAACCTACTCTATGACTAAATGATAGTTATACCATGATGTGTCATCACTTGTGCAAATTAGGGGTGTGTTAGAAGAGGAGGGTTTGTCTGCTTTAACATTATAGGAAAATATAATTTATTTTCAAAATCCAATGAAATCATGTCTAGATCTCAAAAACTTATCAGTCCTTAACTATCTTGATAGAAATGTTAATACATTATCACTGCCCTCTGTTAAGAATCAACCAAACAATCCACAACAGATTATCTTGATAATGATGAATCTAAATGATTATTAATTTGTAATTAAAAAGCAAGATTAGCAGCAATAGAAAACTAGACCCAAATTAAGACCAACTAATGATTCATTGATAACAAAGCACCATTCCAAAAATTGCTGAAATTGCAAATAAACAAATATATAGAGGAAGAGTTTTTGCAGCACTGCCAAGAATGAAGTGACAGTCAGATATTTTAGTAGAATACTGAATTAGAGTCTGCAGTAAACTCTAACATAACTATCTTTAGTTTATAATTTTAATAGCCCTTTCTAAATCACTCAGATGCTCACTAGTTTTCAGTCATGAGAATATAAAAGCCTGTGGATTTGTGATCTTTTATTCATTAGAACTCTGCAAAAATTACAGTATGGAGTGGCTACAGTTCACCAGTGGACCTCAGACCATGTTCTGCAAGGCCTCAAACACTGGGGACTTCTCATTTTTCTCCTAAACTTTTTATTGATCCTTCTAACTGTAACATATTATATACTCATGTAGAAATTTTAGAAAATAGAAGAAGAATATAAATAAGAAAAAATAAAAACAAAAAGAAAAATAGTAGTTTATTTCTTTCTCTTCTTTTTTTCATGCATAGATACCAAATACGAATCATCACATATATGTTCTTTGTCATCTTGGTCTATTCACTTCATATCAAGAATCCTCCCCCAGCTTCAAAAAAATTCATCCTAAGCATTATGTTTAATGTCCCTTTGAAAGTCATACTCAGAAGTAACACTTAGAATTTGCTACATGCCGGGCACTATTCTAGCTTCCCTGGTGGCTCAGACAGTAAGGCGTCTGCCCTCAATGCAGAAGATCCAGGTTCAATTCCTGGGTCGGGAGGATCCCCTGGAGAAGCGCACGGCAACCCACTCCAGCATTCTTGCTTGGAGAATCCCATGGGCCGAGGAGCCTGGTGGCTACAGTCCACGGGGTCACAAGAGTCGACTGAGTGACTAACACACACACAGAGGCACTATTCTGAGCTCTTTACATATATTAACTAACTTATTACTCCCAAGCCCTCACTGAGGTAGGAATTTTATTATCTTCAGATCATAGATGAAGGAACTGAAAGCCAAAGAAATCAACTGCTTTGCCCAGGTCATAAGGCTGAGAGGTGGCAGAGCCACAGTTGAGGTCCAGATTCTAGGGCCTTAATCACCAAACTATATTCATTCATCTACATGGATATGACGTGTCTCATTTAATCCCTAGTGATGGGCATTTAAGTCATTTCTCATCTTTCTCTTATAAATGAAAATTAGTTTGACCCTCTCTCTACCCGCTTGGGATACAGTGTCTGCATTAGCCACAGTGACAGGCAGAGTGGACCTCCGCGGTCTGGATTCTTTACTAGCTCTACAGTGCCAGAGGGAGGCAATTTGTCCCTCCCCTCCCAGGATTCGAGAGGTTCCCTATGGGAAGCTCAGCAGGGCTAACACCCACCCATCAAACACAGCGCGGCCTCATGGGAAGTGCGGGGCCTGACTGATCGGTTCTGTCTGCCGAGTGTAGGATCCTGGCTGTCCAGATGGCAGGCGTGCTGCCTGGTACAGAGACACTCATGACCACCTTGACTGAGTGGTCAGTGGGGTCCTGCCACAGTGAAAGAAGGAAAGCACTCAGAGCACCTTCTAGATTCTTATTCCTCACATATAGATGAAAATAAGCTTTCCTGTCTGGGATGTAGCAGGCAATCTGGATCGGCTGAATTTTCTCTAAATAAAAACTAAACATGGGTTAAGGACAGGCAAGTGTGAAACTCTGTTCTAAATTACAGGTAAACTCGAAGATAACATTAGGAGGACGTAAGTAAAGCTGAAAGTGTTAAGAGCAGCAATAGTAAGATATCTTAGAAATCAGCAAATACAAACTCTCATTTCACCAGTGAATAATAAGAGACCCAGAGAGCTTAAATGATGTTGCAAGATGTCACAGACAGAGCCTGGCTCCTCTCACTGCTAGCCCTAGGATCTTTTGTCTCTTAAATTCTCTCCTTAAACATTTTTAAAAATACATATATGCTGTTTACACTGTTTCTCAGAAGTATCAGCTCTGCTTTCTCTCAGAAAATAAAAAGGAATCTGTGACTAGCAGCAAACTTAGTAGCACAGTTTCAAAAATAACATTAAAGTGTGCTTTTTGCATCTGGCAGCGTGAGAATGAAAGTGTTAGTGCTGTAATTTTAATAATTATCACAGTTGATTGGTAGTATGTTCCTTTCAAAGCCATTTGCTTGTTTCATCTTGCTTTTCCTCCACAACTGCCTATTCTAGAACTCGGCCACTCCTGCTCACTCAGCCCACTCGAGAGAGCCTTTTGATTTTTCTTTAAAATGTTTAATGACTATAAACACTTCAGGTTGCTATTTATATTGATAGGTTATTCAATATAAACTATTCAATGAGTATGGACACTCAGTTTTCAGTGAATCTCTCTCATAATGCCTCCTTTCAATGACCTGATATTAAACATGGCCATGTGGTTCCATTTGTACCCAGGACTTCCTTTTAATCGGGTATGGTGAGGTGACAGATAAAGAGACAACTGCCTTTGAAAGAGTTAATTACTTACATTTCCCAGGGAAAGGGGGTATGCCACGCTGTGCAGGGCCACGTGTGGAAGCACTGAGGTCAATCAGGAGGCAGAAGAGCAAGGGAAAAGTACAGGCCACAGCCTTTATTGGGGTTTCCATGGGAAAGGTGATCAGGGCAGGGTGAACAGATTAGAGCTGGCTGGTTTGAACAACTCCAGTGAGTGGGCTTTGGGTAGAGGGGCTATCCCCAGTCTGATATGTGGACCTAGGTTCACTTGAGACAGGGAGAACATTGAGTTGGTATGTGAGTTAGACAAGGGAGGTGGTCAGAGACATTGATTTAGGGTTGATTGGTTTGCATAGGGAAGATGTGTTTGCAGGCTTACTTTCTTGTTGTCACAGACACCTTTTATCTTGCACAAATGAACACACATCTAACTGCCCATTTATTTATCAAACTTGTGTTAACTGCATAATGCTGGAATTAATGTTGAACTAAGCTTTCTCCTTTGGGAATTAAATGAGTCAGTGACCACAGGGGTTGAAGTCTTTTGGAATGGGAACATGTTTTAAGAACTAGTTGGCTCACTCATATTTTCCATTTTTTTTTTCTCTTTCTCTTCCCCTATGCCTTCTGATCCTTACTACCATTTATCTTTGCTTCTTTAAGGTTTCCAACCAGGAAAATGTTTACTGCAGCTCTCAACCAACCAGAGACCAGTCCCTGTCCTATATCCATGGCGTCCTCAGGAAAAACTTTAGAGACTGGTCCTTAGAGCAGATGGCAAGGAGCAGCTCTGACCAACCCAAGGTGTGTATCATAGGAGCCGTTGAGCTGTTTTCTATTGTAGATGAAGGGATATTATTTGTCAGCTGTGTATTTGATGTGGAACAGATAATAGGATGGTCTAAGATAGACTGGTAGACACCACAGCCAATAAGTCTCATCAGCTTTCTGGGAAACTTCCCTGGGAGCCCGCAGGCAAACCTCAAATGTCCCCCCTTACCATCACATCTTCCTTCCCCCTTCTTCCTCCCAGATCCTGGTCTTTAAGATTTATCATTCTAAATTCTCATATAATATATATATATATATATATATATATATATATATATATATATGTATATGTATGTATATATATATATGTATGTATATATATATATATATATATATATATGTATGTGTGTATATATATATAGTAAAAAACAAATGATATACCTTAAGGAGCCTTCTATCAGAGTATGTACTCTGAAATGATTTGCTTCTCTTCTTCGCCTGAAGGAAAAGATCTTGAGACATTATAAACTAATGAATACATCCAGACTGAATACTTACTTTCAAATGTAAGTATTCTTCCTATTCGGGACAAGGCCTGAATGTGGAGGCTCTGATACCAGCTCCAGTACTCTTCTGCTTCCTTGCGTTGGTCTTCAGTCACTTTGGTTTAGAGCCCTGTTAATTTGTTGTTGTTGTTGTCATTGTTGTTGTTTCAGGATATTGGCCAGAGACCAAGTGGAATAACAAAAGAAGACACTTTTCTTCTTGCCCTGGTCAGAAGAGAACGCAAGTCTCTTCCTTTGAGTTCTGGCTTATTAGACAAACTTCAGAAAGAGCTGAAGATATTGGATCCTGTCTCTTCAGGATTTCTTCCCCAATCTCAGCTGAGCCACCTCTTCTTAAGGCTTGAAGTCCCTCTGCAGTTGCCAACAGTCAAGATCCTTTGCCAGAGATTTTCTAGGGGGAGCTCTCCTGAAATGGTAGGACCATCTTGCTATTTTAAGTATGAGTTCTCTTTTGTTGATTTGACTTGTACCCACCAGAGTAATAGAATCAAAAGATAAGTTTCTTTTTTGAAAATAACCTTTACCATTGACCCCTAAGATCCAAAGCCTATTTATAGTCATATGTGGAAATCTCTAGTCAGATAAGACCCAAATAGCAGATAGATTTAGGTCTTTTGTTGTTGTTGTTGCCCAGCTGCCCAGTCATGTCCAACTCTTTGCGACCCCATGGACTGCAGCACACCAGGCCTCCCTGTCCCCCACCATCTCCCAGAGTTGGCCCAAGTTCATGTTCATTGCATCAGTAATGAAGTCCAGCCATCTCATCTTCTGATGCCCTCTTCTCCTTCTGCCGTCAGTCTTATCTAGCATCAGGGACTTTTCCAATGAGTCATCTGTTCACACATCAGATGACCAAGATACTGGAACTTCAGCTTCAACATCAATCCTTCCAGTGAAAATTCAGGGTTGAACTCCCTTAAGATTGACTAGTTTGATCTCCTTGATGTCCAAGGGACTTTCAGGAGTCTTCTCCAGCACCATAGTTCAAAGGCATCAATTCTTGGGCATTCTGTCCTCTTTATGGTCCAGCTCTCACAACTGTACATGACCGCTGGGAAGACCATAGCCTTGAGTATATGGACCTTTGTCAGCAAAGTAGTGTCTCTGCTTTTCAACACACTGTCTAGGTGTGTCATTGCTTTCCTGTCAGAAAGCAATCATCTTCTGATTTCATGGCTTCAGTTACTGTCCACAGTGATTTTGGAGCTCAAAAAGAGAAAATCTGTAACTACTTCCACTTTTTCCCCTCCTATTTGCCATGTAATAATGAGGCTGGATGCCATGATTTTAGATTTTTTTTTTAATATTTAGTCTTAAGCTGGCTCTTTCACTCTTTTCCTTTACCCTCATCAAAAGGCTCTTTAGTTCCTCTTCACTTTCTGCCATAAGAGTGGTATCATCTGCATATCTGAGGTTGTTGATATTTCTCCTGCCTGTCTTGATTCCATTTTGTAACTCATCCAGTCCAGCATTTCTCATGATGTGCTCAGCATATAGGTTAAACAAACAGGGTGACAGTAGACAACCCTGTGGTACTCCTTTCTTGATCTTGAACCAATGAGTTGTTCCATACAGGGTTCTAACTTCTTGACCTGCATACAGGTTTCTCAGGACACAGGTAAGATGGTCTGGTATTTCCATCTCTCTAAGAGCTTTCCACAGTTTTTCATGATCCACAGAGTCAAAGGCTTTAGCATAGTCGATGAAACAGAGATAGATGTTTTTTCTGAAATTTCTTTGCTTTCTCTATAACCCAGTGAATTTTGGTAATTTGATCTCTAGTTCCTCTTCCTTTTCTAAACCCAGCTTGGACATCTGGAAGTTCTTGGTTCACATAATGCTGAATCCTAGCATGCAAGACCGTACCACCATGTACCACCAGGGGTTTAGCCCTGTTTAATTTATCTTTAAAAGGTTTCCTGTTCCAACTTTCATTGTCTGCTCTTAATACCATTGGAATACTTACAGATTCAAGATAACAGGTCTGTTTACAAGCTGATCAGTCTATAGGCTCTGAGGTTAGAATGGAGAACTCAATAATGTAAAGAAAATTAAAATTAATTAATTAATTTAAAAAGAAGGAGAACTTGATAAAGATGTATCATGACAGTTCCTAGAGACTTAGAGATAGGAGGCATCTTTGAAATATGGCTCATCACCATCATTTTACTAATTAGGAAACTGAAACCCAGAGGATCAAGGAACTTGCTCAGGAAACTCAGAATTAATGGCAGACCCAGGACAGAGATAAAAGTTCCCCAAAGACAAGGCCAGGGTTCTTTTTCTGAGTATTGCACTTCCTAAAGTCACACTGTAAGTGAATACACAGCATAGTCCAAGTGTAACAGAATTCTTGGAGCAAGAAGACGATATCCTAAAATAGGAAGAAACAATAGCAGTGGAAAAATCATAAATGAGCATGTGTTGATGGAAAATCAGGCCAAAACCTATCTCACAGGGCTAATGTAAAGATTTAGTAATATAATAAATACAAATTACCTGGCCTCATGTTTAACATTTAGTAGGTTCTATCTCCTGCCCACTCCTAACCCGCAAAAATAGAATTAATTGTATATTTATGAAAAGTATTTAGCAATACAATGTCAACCTATTAGTACAACCTTTATGAATCTTCTGTTCGAGTCAATTCTCCAGCCTGAATCCTAGTTTCTATCAGGACCTTATCTGGCTTCCCTTCCCCACTGCTACCCACCTCCACTACCCTGGAGCTGTCTGCCCATCAGAGTCCCTAGAATAATCATCCAGTCAAGCAATGGAAATGGATGACATTCTTTTAGTCATTTCCTATGTAAAAAAAAAAAAAAGAAAGAAAGAAAGTCTTAAGTTTTTCACTTAGGTAAGTAAAGCCTTGAGCCCAAGTAATCTGACTTTATCTTTTGAATATATCTAAATATAGGAATATAATCTATATAATAAGCATATAATCTATATAATAAGCATATGGGACTTGTGAGAGATGGAGAGAAGGGAGAGGCTAGGTGGTGCTGCTGTAAAAAAGAGCCCCAAAGGCTCAGTGGCCTAAAAGAACGAAGCATATTTTCCGTAATGAGTCCTGCCTAGGCTCTTCTCAGTACCATCATCTTCTTAGCTCCAAATCCAGGCTGGCGAAGCATCCACTCTGGAGTATTAGTGGATGTGATGGCAGAGAGGAGAAAGAGATATCTGGGGGGTTCATGTCAGCAGTTTAACCCTCGGCCCAGAAGCAGTGCATGTCACTTCTGCTCTCAACTCACTGGCCAGAACTGATCATCACCCTACTCAACCACAAAACCACCAGGAAGTATCATTTTACCATATGTCCAGAAGGGAAAATGAAAGGAATTGTTGGTCCCCCAAAACTAAATAAATAAATAAAAGCACTAGTAATTACTATATTTTAAAATCTGGTTTTAAAACTTTCAATGCTAAACATTTTTCCAAATACATTTTATCTCAGCAGGTATCTTCTTTCCCCTAAGTGTAAATTAAACGAGGATGTTCTCTTTGATATTTAATTTTCAGGTGAATTATGAAAAGCTACTCTGGTTTTTAAAAGTTTCAGCTTCAGAAGATACAGAGCAAAACAAAGGAGTTGAGGACAGCAATGTAAAAGAAACTGACAGTAGTAGCTATCAAAGGTATTTTTCTCCCTATTTATGGGCATAGTGTGTATAGACTTCAAGACCTGGCAGGGGTCTTGAAAGTAATACACTTGAAAACTTTACACAGGGCAAAATAATTTTACTCTTTACCAATGCTTTGCCTTTTGCTTATAGTTTTCTTTTCTCCTTCCTGTGCAGGCATGCATACAGTTATTTTCAACAATGCATCTTTTTTATGTGAAATGAAAACCTCATTATGAAACAATAAATGAGTGTGTACCAGGCGGAGTTCCTGTCCACAATGTGTGATTCCAGAACTATGTTCAGACAGTGAACTCCTGGGTTACAGGCACTAGCAGAAAAAGGTTCGAGGTACTGAAATCAGTAATTTCTTCATATAATCTCAAAGGAAAGAAATAGCCCAACATAAATATAGGATGTGAGGAATAGCATTAGGGATGAGACACAGTAAAGCATGATAGTTTCTGTGCTCTCCATGATAAATGACAAAATGCAGTGGTTAGGAGCATAACTTCTATCGACAGAAACCTAGACTCAATTCCTGCTTCTGCCCATTAGTGACTCTGTAAACTTGGGCTGGTCACTTACCCTCTCTGTGCTTCCATCAACCAGCTGTTAAATAGAAACAATGATAGACTTCCCTTCACTTTATAGATTTGTAAGAGGAACTGAGTAGTTCTTAAAAATGGTACCTGATAGGGTTTGTTACTATTTTGAAGCTATCCCTGGAGGTTCAGATGGTAAAGAACCTGCGTACAATGCTGGAGACCAAGGTTAGATCCCTGGGTCAGGAAGATCCCCTGGAGAAGGGAAGGGCTACCCACCCCAGCATTCTTGCTGGGAGAATCCCATGGACAGAGGAGCCTGGAAGGCTACAGCCATGGGGTTGCAAAGAGTCAAATACAACTGAGCACCTAATACTACTATTACTACTACCAGAAGACATCCTTTCCAGCTCCAGACAACGTGACACAGTTGTTAAGAGTCATGGTATTGAAGTATATCACTTCACTCTAGGAAAAAGGCAGGGTTTCCTATAAAAATGTCCCTGGACCAAGTGATTGACTTGATTCCTTTCTTCAATGTGCAATGAGCCCCTTTTGATTGCATTACTTCATTCTACATGCATCCATTGAATGCCAGCTGTTTGCCAGGCACACTTTGCTGAGCACAGTGAATTCAGAGATTGGCAAGGCTCCGTCTCTCCCTCAAGGGCTGACAGTCCAAAGAAAGTAATGCTGCCATATGGGTACACCAGTCAACGATCACTTGGAGCAACTTCCCTGCTGAGAGCCATAAATCCCTAGCAATATTTAATAATCAGCAGCCATACTTCATATAGAACAGATAGTGAGATTTGCAACCTGAGAAGTAGGAGATGATGCATCAGAACAAATGGCCACATACTGGCAGATATGGGTCTCACGAATCCTAGACAGGAAGCCTTTCCTGAGCCCTAGACTAGGTTATATCTCTTTGCTGTATAACCTCATAGCCCTTTCTTTTTATAGTAGTCATTGTGCTTATAATTACTTCTTTGACATTTGAGGTGAGGAATAGTGTCTTTCCTGGCCAACTCAGTGTCCAGCATAGTTCTAGCATAGTTCCTGGCACATGGGAGATGCTCAATAAATATCTGTGGAATGTCATTGGCACATCCAATTATACAAAGAGCTTGCATCATTGCACTTGCAGGAACATTTGAATATCTACTATATAAAAAAGGTCCATAAAGATATCATTTTGAATTCAGCAGAGAAGGTGCTGCTCTATGTAAACCAGACAGTGTGTTTGCAGTAGTGCAGGACTGATGGCCTTTAATGAATCCAGGCTCTTTATTAATTAATGTGCAGCTCAGAAAAAGTCCCTCCCATGTTCTGTCAGGTAGACCTTTATGTGGGACAGCTCTATGATGTTTAAAATGCTTCCAGAGTCACCAGTGGCAACAGCTTTCATCACCTAAGTTGGACCAGATGAAATAAACTCCTACAGCAGGTTTTTCTATGAAATCCACCAGCTGCAATAAACGGGCTCCATTTAAAACCTCCTGTTCAGTACTCTGTGTACTGAGCCCAGGGCCAAAGTCTTTCTTATGAATTCCTTCCTATAGAAACTGGTGTTACAAGAAAAGGAAAGAGGAAGGAAACCTTCTGATTCAAATCTGGAACAGATACAGCAGGTTGACAAAGCCAATCTTCACAAGATCCACAGATATAGGTGCAAAACAGACTCAGCCCATGTCTTACAGAGCAGTCTGCAAGTGAGGTCAGACAGAATACAACAGCTAAAAGACTCAGGAAGAAATCGCAACTTGAGGGGAACTTGTTACAGGAAAAGAACAAAGAAATTTGAAAGAGTTTCTCAAGCAGGGGGCTCAGGAGCACTAGGGGGGCTGACTGTGAACCTCAGTTCCCAGTGCTCAGGGACATCATATGGACAACTGAAAACAGACCACGGTGGGAGTTTTTGCACCATGAAAATTAGTAAGGCTACAGATGATGGCTTTATTCTGGATAGCTGGTCATTAATGATTTACCAGCACGCCACTGAAAGGAAACTGATTTGCACAAATGGAGTTTGGGGGATGTCATAGAATGTCTGTCTAGAGAAATGGAACTTAAGTTGAAACAGAGGGAATAGGAAAAGCTTCACTCTGAAGGAGTGAAGGAGATAGCGCAGCTTGGATCTGGAAGGACGCATACACTGGAATGTTAAATGAGTAAACATCTCAAAGCAGCTTCATAAAGTAAACGACTATAACACTCCACTGCCTTGTTGTTTGTCACCAATCATTAAAGAAACAACAAACAGATAAACCATCTTAGTAACTACATACATTTGCATGCCAGTAAGTAAATAATTGTTTCCAAAACTTTTCTGGGTTTTCCAGATTCAAAAAGCAGAGTCAAGGATAATGAAGGAAGTTTACTTGGCTCAAGATTTCCTTCTAGATAGCTTCCCTGGCTACAGGGATCTGGTAGGATCTGCTTTGCTTGTGGCAATGGACAGTTGGGAAATTTTCTATCAAATTGCTATTGACATTTGCTATCAATAGTTATCTGGACTTAAGAAAAGTATTAATAAGATCAAATAGGTACATAAACTGCTATGGTCAATTATAAGTTTTCCTCACCTGGAAAAAATTTAGTGGATTACAAGTTTTAGTCTATGATCCAGTTGAATGGATTGGTACCTCTGAGAGAAGAGACTGTGGGACTCATTAGAATAGAACAAACTTTAGTTGATCTATGCAGTCTGGTTACCCAGATTTAGAAGGCCTTGCCAGGTGGGTTCTCTGGTTCCACAGTGTAGAGCAGGGATAAGAGATGTGGTATGGAAACACACAGCAACTTTGAGTAGATCGCCTTTTCACAGCCTTTCTCCTGTTTCTCCAAGCAGTATCGCCCCTCAAGACTATCACTCACAGTCAGAAGTGAACGAGAGCCTGCTGGAAGCCCTGAAGCTGGCGCTAAGGGCAGCTAAGGCCAAACTCAACATAGGGAAGCTCAACCTGAGTTTTCGAAAAGAAGATCGCTCATTCTCTGGCTGCCTGCTCCCACCCAAGGTAACCTAAATTAGATTTCAGATTCATCCCTCTCCAGAAGGCTCTTTTGGGACACTGGGTCTATAGTAAGAAGGCGCGGTTCACTAAGAATAAACACACTGAGACCCATAACTGGCTATCTTTGAAAGTAGGAGTGCATACATGCTAATTACGTAGGTTCTAGGAACATTTTAACTATGTAAGTTCAGCTTTTAATAATCACTTCCCAAATTTTAAACAAGAGGAAAATAATGAGCTAAAGAAAACAGAATGTTTACAGTAAAGATTTCCTTTTCCTATTTTTACCTCTAATTACTTATGTAATAAGAAATTATTTTTCTTATAAATTATTTTCTTTGGAAATCAAGCCATTTCTGGTTTAATAGAAACTTTAAAATGAGGGCTTCCCTGGTGGCCCAGTGGTAAAGAATTCACCTCCCACCAATGCAGGAGACATGAGTTTGATCCCTGGTCCAGGAGGACCCCACACCCCTAAGCCCATGGACCACAATTACTGAGCCTGCGCTTTAGAGCCCAAGAGCTGCACCTACTGAGCCCACGTCCAGCACCTACTGAAGCCCCACGCCCTAGAGTCCATGCCCTGCAGCAAGAGAAGCCACCCCAATGAGAAGCCCACACAGAGCAATGAGGAGTGGTCCTCTCTCACCGCAGCTAGAGAAAGCCCACACGAAGGCAATGAAGATCAAGCACAGCCAAAGATAAATAAATAAAATTATATTTAAAAATAAATTTAAAAGCTATTAAAAGACACTGAAATAAAAATTCAAATTAAAAAAAAAACCCAGTTTTGATTTGTGTTCTGCCTGTGGATTACATTTCACAATTAACTTGTTTTCTGCGCCCAAGAGGAGAAAAACAAGAGTAAAGAATTGTGAAATATGCCTAATTGGTCCAGGAATTACTTACACTGGGCTATGTTTTATGCTAACAATAGACAGTATGACCATATCCAAATAATATTTCACATTGGAAAACAAATGTTTTTTTCCAAAGCTAAATGTTCATTTATCACACCCTCTACCAGCTTCCAGTGAGGTCAGCAGGTGGTACTCTGTTCTTAAGGGCCACCAAATTGTAGGGAATGATGTGGTTTATTGCTGACAGAGATTAGTAATGCTGTTTTGGAGCATTAATTAACTGGATAGATATGTTTCATAAAAGAGGATCCAGAACCATATTAACTCATGTGTTGTATTTAGCCAAACAAACTCCAGTCGTAAGATTACCTTGCATACATTGCATTAAATACTTTACTTATATTTACTCACTTAACATTTACAGGTAAGTGGAAGATCTAGGTAGATGTTATAATACCCATTTAGTAAATGAAATAAACAACAACTGATTCTCAGAGAAGACAACTGAATCTCAAGGACCACAGCTAGCAAGAGGCAGAGCCAGGATTCAAATACAGAAGAATATTGGACGCTGAGAGACAGAATGGGAGCTCCACTAGGCAGATGATAGCTGAAAGATTTCACTGAGTCCAGGATACAGGAATTAAAAATCCAGAGGAGCAAAAAGGAGCAAAAAATTGTAATTTATAGGGGAAAAAAATGTCCTGAAGCAAAGATTGGAAAATGCCTTTCATCCAGGTAAATAGGGGTTGAGAACTGAGAGTCAGAGAATTCAAAAGAGCTAGAGATGTTTACTAAGAAACCAAGGATACAGTATGCTGAAAGCGGATTCTTATTCTGTGACAGAAGTACTTTCTATGTACTGTTTCATTTATACAGTCAACTAACCATACAGAGGCAAAGTCACGTGATAGTGTGTACGTGTGTGTGTTGTATACATGAATATTAAACATCCAAGCATGTTTCACTGGAGGAGAGAACGGTACAGGAGGTTCCATACATCATAAATGGCCTTTATTATGTTTTTGAGAAGATCAGCAGAAATTGACTAAGCAGGAACCACTTTTTGTCAGATTAGAAAATGCATAACAGTATCAGTGAAGCTTGAATGTTCTCAGATGACATTCATAGCATGGAATATGAATGACTTGAAAATCAAAATAAATTTGCTTAAGCTCTTTGAGTCTCTGATTTTCCATCTGGAAAAAAGTGGGCTCCAAATATCTACCTACTGTGTCTATTGTGAGGATTAAGTAAGATAAGTATGTGAAAGCACTTAGTATACTGGCTGATATGTGAGGCACTCAGGAAATAGGTTTCCCTTCCTTATATATATATAATATATATAATTTTATATATATAATTATATATTATATATATAATTTTAAATCAGTGTTTGGTGAAATTATCACTGCAAAATAGTCTAAGGAAGGAGGCTCTTTCCCAGGGTCAAGTTATGGCCACATGGAGTGCTGGCTGTCAGAGCAGGCTCTGGATGTCTTCCCCCCACAGCTGGCCCTGAAAGCTTAAATTTGTGGTTCATATTGAAGAAAATGGGCCCCGCTTTCCTTGAAGCTGGTCTGCCTCTCATGAGCCATCTGGCATCTCTTAAGACATCTGGAACTCACTCAAAGTATATCACAGTTCTGGGAGGCATGGCAAATAGAGCTGCGTTTCCCCAGAAGGTGAGATAAATTGAGGCCCAACGGACACTGGAAACGGCACACAGCAGCAGTTGCACCCCAGCATCCTTGTTGCTGGACACAGGACTTCAGAGGTGACTGCGAAAGGCCATCTGAATCGTTTCTCTTTTTGATCAATAGTTCTAAAGGGCACAGGGAGAGGATCTCAGACCTCCTTAAGTATCTCATGAAACCTATACACCCTGTGTTCAGAGGGGGAGAAGAGCACGTCCCCACAGCCAGTATTTCAGAGGGTTCCCAGGTCACCTGTACCTCCTCAGATAACGTAAAGCCATTCTGAAGGATGATCTATGGGTCCTATCACGCAAATCAATGGCACTGTCTCCATTCTCAAAGAACAGTATAAAAATGTATCTGATACCTGCCATCCTCGTTCTGTGGACTCCTTCTGTCCCTCTGTCACATCCTTTGTTCAATGATGGCTCAGGAAGGACTCCTGAAGGCAATGTGGATCCACATCCATTGATTTGTTAACTTCCCTGACCATTATTCATCTCAGATATGACGGTAGAGAATCCGCCTGCAATGTAGGAGACCCGGGTTTGATCCTTGAGTCAGGAAGATTCCCTGGTGCAGGGAACGGCTACCCCCTCCAGTATTCCTGCCTGGAGAATCCCAGAGACAGAGGAGCCTGGTGCATACAGGCCATGGGGTCACGAAAGAGTTGAATGATCAACACTTGCACTTTCTCATCCATGGATTGAATAAGCTGTGGAGCCTAAGAAGTTTCCAAGCATAGGGGTTCAGTTTAACACTTTTATACATAATCCATATTCTTTACCTTCTGAATTCCTTTCTGCTCTATAACGCAAAGCCCTTCCAAACTACTCCCAGACCTTCCTGCCAGGAGGAACTGCTAGAACACAGGTTACTCTACCTCTAATTACTCTTTGCCTGATGTTCACGCAACCTCCTCACTATCATCAGGAGGGAACCTCATTACTGAGTGAACAGGGCCTTATGAGTGTGAAGTCTGTTCCTTGGCAAGACTACAGCTATGACACTAGTTGACCAAGTGACCAAAACTGGCAGTTTGGTCAATTCTTCTGCAGTTGCCCAGGCTCCTTTTTTGTGTTTAGTTGTTTCTCCATCAGTACACTCTGCCCTAAAATATAAGTGACTTATACTAGTTTCAAATTGTTCTCTGCTTCCAAACCAATCACCATCTTTCGATCAATATGGCACGTTTATTCTTGCCTTCAACATACTAATCACACAGTGTGTTCTGGCAGTGTGATAAGGTGCTGAGGGCAACCCACGATTGTGATTTCAGTTCCAGAGTCCTCCAGGAGCTCAGGGAAGAGGCCATATCTTAAACTTGCTACAATTTTGTATGACAGATATATTGGTGGCAGTAACTTTGACCACAGAGAAAGTATAGCAACCTAGCCTCACCCAAAAACTCCAGAGGAGATAAAGCAAATACTGAATCTTAGAGGACATGTGAATTTGGCAAACAATTTTGGTAGGGCAGGAGAAGGGACAGGAAAGGCTTTCCAGGTAAAAGGTGCAACATGAAATGTTACTGAGATGAAAGAGCGTGGCTAGTTCAGGGAACACTAAACTATTCACATAGGCGAAACACAGTGCATGTATGGTGACTGGGGACAGTGAGAGATGCTGCTCAAGTTGATGTTAGAATGGTCAGAGGAACCAGTTTTTGAAGGGTCTTTCTAAGGAGTGTGACTTTATCCTGAAGCTCCAGTGGAATCATTGAAGAATATTAAACAAGTGAATGATATGATCAAATTTGAAATTTGAAAAGAGCACTCTAATAGGTGTGGAGAATTAGAGACAGAATCTTTAAAAGGCTGTTCCAGTAATTCAAGCAAAAAATTATGAGAATTCAAACCAGGAATGTAGCAGGAGGAATGGAGATATTAAGGAGGTAGAAAAGTAGGTCTTGGTGACTTAATTGGACATAGATCCTGAATTAGGAGGAATGAAAAATGACTCCCAAGGTTTTCTGACTTTGACTAGATGGTGGTACCATTCTCTAACACAGGAAACAGGAAAGGAGTTTGGGGAGCAAAGCAAAGGATGATGAGTTCACTTTTGAGCATGTTGATGTGTGGCTTGAGAGAGGAAAGCTAAATAATGACATAGGGGTCTTCAATATGGAGTTGAAGCTTTGGGAGTAATTAGGATTACTCAAGGACATATAGAAGGTTAGAAGGGAAGGTTGAGGAGGACACCTGTTGTGAAGGAGCAGGTAGATGAAGACAAGCCAAGGAAGGAGACCAAAAGTAATCAAAAGAGACGTGGGAGCGATCGAGAAAGCCAAGAGGACTTGAAAGGGCCTTGAAAGGGCGGCAAGATCAGCCATGTCACAGGCTGCAAAGAGATCATCTGTAATCGGGATTAGAAAGTATTCATTGAATGTAAAACTTTGGAGGTTACTAATGACTTGGTAAGCACAATTTAAGTAGAGTGATGGGGTAAAATGCAAATGAAGCCATAAATGGGAAGGAAGTAGAGAGAGTATCTGTGCATCAGTCTCTCCAGGAGCATTTTGAGGAAATGAATAATTTTACTTGCCATTTTCTAAATAGCATAGGTATTTTATTTACATTTGATTTTTTAAATGCCCTTATTGAACTGAAGAAACTATATACAACCAAACATTGTCTTATTGAATAAGGACATCATAATGAATATTCATGGATTTTAAAAATAATCCTAGATAACACTAAATTGCCAGGATTTTCTGGTAGATGTTTCTATTGCTCTTCCACAACCGTCAGCAGTTAGTTTGTAGCAGCTATCAATCAATCTACTTCTAGGAACCCTGATGTACTATTTCTAATCTGCTGTTCATTTAGCCTAGAGCAAAACTCAATGTTGCCAGAAGTAAATAAACTGTTTTTAGAATAACCTGTTAATACTTAAGTTTAAAAATACATTAATATGCTCTAATCATGAGGATAAGTTGATTTTTATTTATTGAGTAAAATGGCATAATATAACTAATTTCTACCTCTCTATTTTTGCCAACCTATGCCTTTACCTTCAGTACTTTGAACTAATTCATTCATTCCTAATTGACTTGTATATTCATTTATTCAATAAGTAATTTTCAACACCGTGCTTGGAAGTGGTGATAGGAAAATGAAGGAAACACAATCCAACCCTCAATAAACCAGGCTTTTAGAGATGCTCTAATGAACAGATATTTACTGCCCAGTGAAAAGAGATATAAAACTATAGCAGACTGAATTATGCCAAAATATGTGTAATTTCTAAAAAGCATGATGTTCTTTCTCACCCATTATTTATATATACATTTCTTCTGCCTAGAATTATCCTCCACTCCTTATTTTTCTGGCAAACTATTATTCCTTTTTAACATGTTTTATGTCTGTCTTTTTCCTTCCCTGAAATGCTCCTCTACAGCTAGTAAGTAACATATTTCTAAACCAGGTTGGTTGTTTCCTTCCAAAAAGGCAAATGAAGATTAGGCTTTTGTCACTGTATCAAAATATAGATTATATTATTCAAGTATGGTCAGACCAACAGGTCACAAGGTGACTGCCATTGAAAAGCTAGGTTGTAACTCACAGTTCCCAAGAGGAGGGGCACAGTCATGCCATGGGCCACGTGGTGAAGCACCAGTTGGTCAGGAGGCAGAGGGGATGAGGGGAAAGTGTGGGCAAGAGCATTTATTGTACGTAGATGAAGCAGGATAAGGAGGCTAAGGATTGGCTAGTCTGAATAATTTCAGTGGGCTCTGGGGCAGAGGGGCCGCGCCTAGTTGCCCTGTACTTGGCCCTGGAGTGATGAGGACCTGGAAATAGTGGCCCAAGTGTGAGAACCGCAATAAAAGAGGTGTCAGTTTGCAGATGAAAGACGTGCTTTCAGGAAAGTTCTTTACTATCTCTAGCCATCGGCTGGCCCTGGAAGGGGCAGCTTCTCCAAGGTCAGCAGGGCCCCATGGTGGCCAAGCACCAGACCAGAAAGACATGCTCAATACAGTCACTCTGTGGGACTTCCTCTCAAAATAACAACAGTAGCTACCCTTAGTCTAAACGCTAAATAAAACACTTCCTTTCTTTTCTTCTTCCTTTGCCCCTTCCTCCTCTCATGGCTCTCTCTTCCACTCTGTCTCTTTCTTGTACTCTTGCTCCCCTTCTCCTCTTTTCTTCCCTCTCCCCTCTTCTCTCTATCTCCCTTTTTCTTCCTTTTCCCTCCTTTCCTTCTTTTATTCAACACATATTAGCCAAATGCCTCCTAAAATCCAGGCATTATTGTAACTGCTCACTTTCTTCTGAGACATAGAAAATACTAATCTTATTTAGTAGGTGAAGTAATTTGGCATAAAAAGATTTAGGAACTTCCTGAGGTCACACATATCACAGACAGCATTTCCAGTGTTCAAAATAAATCATGCCTTATTCTTAAGACTCTGTTTTTAAACAGTATGCTAAACACACAACAAAGACTATCACAGCCTAAAAGTTTGGTGTGTTTGAACCTAAGTATTGCACACCCACCAACCTGAGAACTGAACAGGTTTGTTGGCTAGACTCAGAAAATATTAAGTACTCGGGAAGTTTCAGTGACCCTTGATTCATCCATCCAACAAATATTAATTGAATATCTGGTTTCTAGGCTAAGTTCCATCATTTGTTAACCATGTGACATAGAGAAAGTCAATCTAAGTCTTGGTTTCCTCATAGATAAAATAAAACAAAATTCTTTTGTAAACCAAAGTCAATATTAAAAAACACTTTGTAATTCACCTATATAATAAGTGTGTATAATTTCTGGGCCTTGACCACTCATTCCATAGCTGTCAAAAATGTGAGATCAGCATTTCAAAGTACAGAAGCTTCTGAGTAATGAACTATGCCTCTGTGTCAAGCATAAAATAATTTGCTGTTGATGAGCAGTCCATTGAACATTCTTGTCCTAAATATTATTCTAGTGGTATACTCCACTCCTGGTTATTCATTCTTTGTCCAAATTATATAAGTTCTAATAATGGGAAGGAAATTCAAATCAACTCGATTATATTGAAATTTCAAATCTTTTTCTTATTTGCAGGTCAGGGCTATATGTGGGAAACATGGATTACATGTGACTTTGAGTCTTTTGGAAACATTGCTTAACCATTAAGATTTGGGTTACCAAGATGAAATAAAGTGAGTTGACTTTTTTATTTACACAGTCCTTTATTAGAATACCAAATACATCGGTCTGTCTCTAGGCTAAAGGTTTATATGTGAAACAATCAATTTATTACATAAAGACAGAGTTAATAGATGTTTGTTTATATTAAGATCACAGGATCTTTTTGGCCATAGAAAAAGTCAGATTTACCATTTCTTTCTAAACAACTAAAATATAGGACAAAATATATGAAGTGATACTTTCTGGACAACTTTTGACATCAGGAAGCACAGGACAGTGATTCCTGAGAGAAGGAAATGAGGTAAGCTCAGTTTACTGAACAACAAAGGGGGCTCCAAACTTGGCCCAGCACTCTCCTTGAGCTAAAGGAATAGATTATGAAGTTCAGGAAGGCCAAGAAGTCTAGAATACTTGGTACAAAGTAGCAATGAGGCAAAATACCCTAAGAGTCCTTTCTGGAGACCTTCAGAGAGTTACCCTGAAGTCTTCAGGTGAAAACTTGGCTAATGTATGCAATTGAGGAAACTACCCAAGGCCAGCAAAAGAAACATCAAGAGAAAAAAGTGGAGAAATTTTTAGATCTCACACAGAGTTGGGAATAGTTCAAATTTCCACCAGTCAGAGAGGAACACATGTGGGATGGATTAGAGTCCTCAAAATGGTATTATGCTATAGTGAAGCCTAGCGCATGAGAAACTGCAGTCTCAGAAGGAGATAAGACAATTAGAGGGAAAGAAAAGAATGTTGAAAAAATAATGGCTGTGATTTTCCAAAGTTGAAAAAAACTATAAAGACATGGACCTAAGAACTTTAATGAACTTCAAATATAAGGAATTTGAAGTAAACCATACCAAGTCTCCTTATAATCAGATTGCTTAAACTAGCAGTAAAGAAAAAAATAAATATATTTAAAAAATAAAATTACAAAAAAAAGAAAACTAAAAAAAGAAAAAAAAACCTTAAATGTACAAGAGAAAATGACAAAATAAATAAAGAGCAACATAGATAAGAATTATGACAGATTTATTATTAGAAACATAAACAATAAGACAGTAGAATAACATCCTTAAAATATTGAAGGAAAAATGATCATCCTGAAATTCTACATCCAGCAAAACTATCTTTCAAAAACTAATGGGAATTAAGATGTTTTCTACACATACAAGGACTTCCCAGGTGGTGCTAATGGTAAAGAGGCCACCTCCAATGCAGGACACCACACATACAACCGATGAGAGAATTCATAACCATCAGAGCAGTACTACAAGAGATAGTAAAAAAAAAAAAAAAAAGGCCTTGGGCAGAAGGAAAATAATCATTTTTAATCTGCACAAAGAAATGAAAAGTGTTAGACATAATATGTCAATGAATAAAAGTACAATTTCCTTATTTAAAAAAAATCTTTTTAAATAATAATCAATTGTTTAAGATAACAATAATGACAATGTACTGTGGAGCTTGTAACATAATAGAGGACAGCATTTGACAACAGCATAAAATACTGGGAAGGGAAATAAAAGTGTACTGTAAAAATACCTGGATACTGTCAGCTAAGTAGGACAATTTTGATTGTAGGAAGACTATATGCAGTTAAAAATATGAATTGCTGTTGTTTAGTCACTAAGTCATGTCCAACTCTTTTGCGACCCCATGGACTATAGCCCACTAGACTCCTCTGTCTAAGGGATTTTCCAGGCAAGAATACAGAAGCGGGTTGCCATTTCCTTCTGCAGGGGATCTTCCTGACCCAGGGATTGAACCCAGGTCTCCTGCATTGGGAAGTGGGTTCTTTACCACTTAGCCACCTGACAGGCCCAAAAATACTAATAGAGAAGTTTAAATTGAATAATCACATACAAATACTAAGAACAGATGAAAAAAAGAAGGAAAAGAAAACAAGAAACAAATAGGACAAGTAGAAAATAAATGCAAACAATGATAGATTTAAATCCAATCATATCAATAATTGCAGAAAGTATTAATGGTTCAAATACCAATTAACAGGAAGCAATTTTCAGATTTCATTTCAAAAGCAAAACCCAACTAAATGCTGTCTGAAATGAACCCTTTATAATATAAAGGCAGACCCAGTAAAAGTAAAAGGATGGAAAGTGATATATCATACTAATTGGTATGAATGAAAAATAAGCTGGGATGGTTACACTAAAGTCAGACAAAGTGGATTCTAAATCAAGGGGTATTGCCAGAAATTCAGTTCATCAAAAGGACATACAGACCTAAATGTTCATGCCCTCAATAACATGGTTTCAAGTTAATAAATTAAAAACATAAAACTAGAAGGCAGAATAGACAAATTCACACTTTTATTTAGAGAACTGAACATACTTCCGTCAGTAACTGACAAAAACAAGTAGACAGAAAGTCAGTAAGACTATAGAAGACTTGGTTTTTCCAATGGTCATTATGGATGTGAGAGTTGGACTATAAAGAGGGCTGAGCACAGGAGAATTGATGCTTTTGAACTGTGGTGTTAGAAAGACTCTTGAGAGTCCCTTGAACTGCAAGAGATCCAACCAGTCCATCCTAAGGGAAATCAGTCCTGGATGTTCATTGGAAGGACTGATGCTGAAGCTGAAACTCCAGTATTTTGGCTACCTGATGTGAAGAACTGACTCATTTGAAAAGACCCTGATGCTGGGAAAGATTGAAGGCAGGAGGAGAAGGGGACGACAGAGGACAAGATGGTTGGATGGCATCACCGACTCAATGGCCATGGGTTTGGGTGGACTCTGGGAGCTGGTGATGGACAGGGAGGCCTGGCGTGCTGCGGTTCATGGGGTTACAAAGAGTCAGACATGACTGAGTGACTGAATTGAACTGACAGAAAACTTGGACTATATTATCAACTAACTTGATGTAAGTGGCAATTATACCCCACACAACAGCAGAATACAGGTTCTTTTTAAGTGTTCATGAAATATTTAAAAGATAAACCCTATCCTGAGCCACAAAACCAGTCTTAGTGCATTTAAAAGGAATAAATCATATAAAATATGATTCCTTACCACAAAAGCAATAAATTAGAAATCAAAAAGGAAAAATAAAACAAAATCAAAAATAAAGCAAAATAAAATCCCAGAATTCTCCCAACATTATGAAACTGAACAATACACTTTATAAATAACCAAAGGTCAAAGAAGAAATCAGAAGGGAAATTAAAAATATGTTAAACATGCCAGTAACCTTTGTCCTTTTTTTCTTTTCCATGCATATTATATCCAATCCATCAGTAACTCATGGATAAATCAACCCTATCTTGAGCCTATGTCAAGACCCTGCCCCTTCCTCACCACCTCTATCATTACCTAAGTACACCCCACCCAAGCTACCATTACGTTTCTCCTGGATTACTATAACAGCCTCCTAACTGAATTCTTGCTTCCCCTTGTTCCTAGTTTATCCTCAGTACAGCAGGTCCAGCGGTCTATTGAAGCCTAAATCACTTCATGTCACTGTGCAGCTTATCACACTGCAAGAGTACCTTGTTTCTCTCAAAAGAAAAAGAAAATCGAAGTCCTCGTAAAGGGTTCTGCATGATCTGCCCTCCTCAACTGCTCTGGCTCCATCTACAATTTTGTTTGCTCCCTCTGTTCCATCACACTGTTCTCCTCTTCTTCCTCAAACCCACCAGGTACACATCCACCTTAGTACATGTCTTCTGAATGATTCCTCAACCTAGAATATTCTTTCCCCAAATATTTTCATGCTCACTCCTTCACCTTCTGTAAGTGTTTGCCCACTGTTACCTTGTTTATAAGCTTACATTAAACACTATTTAAAGTTGCAGTCCCTCCATCCTTTCTTCCCCTTATCCTGCATTCCTTTTGCTTCCTTCTATACACTTAAACGAGTAATGTATTAGGTAATTTATTGATGTATGATGTTTATTGTTGTTATAAATTAATCTCTGATAGACTATAGACTGTAGTGCCATAGGACAGGCAGAAACTTTATTTATTGATGTATCCCAAGTATATAGAGCAGTGCCTGGCACCTAGTAGGTATTTGACAAATATTTATGGAGTTGAACTGAGCTAGGGGAAGAATAAAGTTTCAAAATGCTGAGGAATGCAGATACATAAATTTTCCCTAATCCTTAGCTTATGGTCAAATTGAAGAAGTCCTTCCCTAACCATCTCATCAAAATAATGTTCTTTGTGCTATACTCTCTGTTAGCATTCAGTAATGTTCTTTCCTATCACTTATTACTATTTGTAATTATGTATTTATTTGTGTGACTTGTTAATTTAATGACTAGATAGTGATCCATGCTGGCAAGGATAATGACACATTATATTCCATTATCTTGTAGGCCAGTATTTGGTACATGATAGATACAGGGTAAATATTTGATTAATCCATTTATTAATTCATTTAACAAATATTTATGGAGTGCCTACTGTATACCAATTACTATTCTAATATGTGAAGTTGCTCAGTTGTGTCTGACTCTTGGTGACTCCATGGACTGTTGCCTACGAGGCTCCTCCATCCATGGAATTTTCCTGGCAAGAATACTGGAGTAGGTTGCCATTTCCTTCTCCAGGGGATCTTCCAAACCCAGGGATCGAACCTGGGTCTCCCGCATTGCAGGCAGATGCTTTATGAATAAAACAAAGTCCCTTCCCTTATGAAGCTTCTACTCTAAAGGGGACGAGAAACTATAAATAAAATAGACTCTGTTACATATCACATGGTGGTAAAGGTTATGAGGACATCAAATGGGAAATAGCAGGTTGAGCCTAGCCAATGAATTTCCACTAGATCAGTTTTGGACATGGGAGTTTTCCTTCTGTAAAATATTGGAGGTAGTTGGGTGAAGGTGAGGGAGGTGATTAAGCAGGAAAAGCAAAAAAGTGGACTAAGAGCTGAGTAGAAAATCAATAAGCTAAAATTGAGACTCCCACAAGACACTGGTATAAAAGGCGAAAATGCAAGTGTCAAAGTTCATGTTTTACTCGATATACTTGATAGAAGTTTGGGTCCAGAAGCAAGATTCCAGGAATCAGAAGTAGGAGAGTAAGAGTGAAAGAAAACAAATGAGGTTAGGCTACTTATAATTATATTAAAATTCTCAACTTCCTGCCATTTTATTCACCTATCTTTAACCTTTGAATGTTCAAGGACATCAAAACCATGAGGCCAATGAACAGTTGCATTTATAAGTGATAAACCTGTTTCATCCTTAAACAGTCATTGGCTAAAGCTCTTCTGTAGAATTAAATCCATTTCGTTAAGAGCTTTGTATGCAAACCTATATCCTTAAGAGATTAAAGATGCAATTTAGACACACATTTTAGAAGCTGAATGCATGAATCATTATTTTAGTACATATTGTCCATTAATCTGCTGTTCTATTGGGAACCCATTTGGAATGTGGCTGCTTACTAATTAGCAGGATTCTAGTGCTGAGCTTCTTCCTGATTAAATGTCCTTTAAAATCAATAAAACCTCAGGAGGGATTATGGTGATGTAGGATTAGCCCCATCTAACTAAATAAAATGAGTTGTGTTCTTTTCTTAAACTGTCACATTGCAAGAGCTGATGAGAGGAACAGTTTCGAGCATGCTGCAGCAAAGTGGTTGTTTCGTATGTCTGTTTGAATGTGTGTGTGTGTATGTGTGTCACTGAGATTTTGCTTTTTGCCATTTGCCTACCAATTAGCAAAGACATTAGTGAATGAATGCCAGAGTAAGGCGATTTTGAGAAAGACTTGATTACGATTTCAGATCTCTACTCTGAATCACCCTCATGTAAAATGAATTCAGGTTGTGTTGGATGAAAATTATTATCCCAGTTCTTGGCCAGGAACGTGTAAGTCAGAATTAGCATTTAATGTTTCTGTGTGACTTTGCAATAAATGGTAATTAAGGAGAGCAGAGGGAGAACAGGAGGCAAACTAATACTCTAAAATTGTATTGGCAAAATTAAATGCTTCAAACCCAGTTTAAAACATAGGCACTCAAGCCAAATTGTGTAGGGGGAGGGGATAGATAATGAAGCTGCTATGGGCAGCTTCATCTATAGAGTGGCGCAACTGACACAAGCCCAAGTAGACCTTATCGTGCACATCTGGCCCGTTACTGGGAGTGCAATTAGGTTGAGAAGGACTGGTCTGATAATCCCAGGAACAACCAGAGGATTTTCAGAGATAAAGGAAACATGAGGTGTCCAATTCAGCAATTATGGTTTTGGGGGAGTTTTTTTTTTAGATAATCCAACCTTTATTTTGCCACATGAGCAATTACGTTTTAATGGGAATAGGAAAATTGTGAGCTGTTGGAGGTATGGTATGAATCCGCCCATTGGTTGGGTCTTGGAAACCAGATCTGGCTTTTAAGAGTTCATTAATTCCATTCTTCTCTTCCAGAGCCTCTAACTCCTATGGGGTAAGAATTCTAATAGTAATATTGCTAATAAAGTTGTTAGTAGTAGTAGCAGCCAACATTTATATAGTGCTTACTATATTCTCAAGCAATGTTCTAAGTGCTTTATAAATATTAACTCTTTTAATCCTTGCTCCTACCTTGTGAGATAAGTGCTATTATTTTTCAAATAAGGAAGCTGGGGCACTGAGAAGCTAAAATTAGTATGTAACTGAAAAATGAATTCATCAATAAGACTAAGTCAATACAGACTCTCTAGCTTCAGGTTCTTGGCCTTTAATACACTGTAACAACTCTCCTACAAGTCCTATGAAATTTAAAGGCCTATAGGATAGTGCCCAGGCCCAGGGGCTTTGGGCAATCTGCCTGCATTTCATAGCCAGCTCTAACCTTGGACTTGGTACTGAACATGGGTTTGGATTTTGAGGAACTCAGTATCTTCCTGTCCTAGGACCCAGGAGAGGTGTAGGTTATGAACAAAAGTGGAGAAGCTGTAGTTCCAGGATCAGGTATGATCCAAGGAACCCCAGGGCTTGCAGGCAGCATCTCCTCACTGGCAGAGCACCTCCACTGCCCCTTCGGCCCCCATCTATGCAGAAAGGCAGCGGGGCTCCGGAATCACACCGGCCCAGATGGAGATCCCAACAGTCATACACACTGGCTTTGAGAACATGGACAAGTCACTGATTTCTCTGAACATTACATTCCCACCTGTTAAATGAAAAAAAGACAAATCTTTCTGTCTAGATTTGAGAGTTTATTACCTGTCTACCAAGACTGTGCTTCTCATGGGTAAATGGAAGGTGAGAAGAATGCAATTTAGGTTACATTATTGGAAGATGAAAGCAGAGAAAGATGCTGCAGTTGGATGAGCTTCTCCAGCAGCTGAGTTAAATAAGAACCAAGATAACCCCCTGACTCAGAAGGATTGATGCATCTCCACCTACTATGTTCACAAATAGGGCTACATGCACTACATGGCTTATCTCATTTTATATTTCCAACAGTTCCATGAATTAATGTTTTTATACCCACCTCACAGATGAATAAAATGAGGTTCAGAGTCTAGAGAAAGGCTACCCACTCCAGTATTCTGGCCTGGAGAATTCCATGGACTGTATAGTCCATGGGTCACAGGGAGTCAGACACGACTGAGCAACTTGCACTTTCAGAGTCCTTAAGTAAACTGTCCCCAAAGTTGGGACTCTTTAAACCTTTCTTCCTATTATGGTTGAATTGTACACCCCCCACCAAATTCATATGTTGAATCCCTAATCTCCTAGCCTTTAGACCATGTATTTGAAGATAAGACCTTTAAAGAGATGGCTAAGATAAGGTCATAAGAGTAAGCCTCCATCCAATCTGACTGGTGTCTTTATAAGGAGGAAATTTAGGCACATAGAGAGACTCCAAGGATGGGCTCATACCGAGAAAAGACCGTGTTCAGTTCAGCTCTGTTCAGCTGCTCAGTCGTGTCTGACTCTTTGCGACTCCATGGACTACAACCCACCAGGCTCCTCTGTCCATGGGGATTCTCCAGGCAAGAATAATGGAGTGGGTTGCCATACGCTCCCCCAGGGGATCTTCCCAACCCAGGGATCAAACCCAGGTCTCCCACACTGCAGGCGGATTCTTTACCAACTGAGCCACCAGGGAAGCCCCCCATCCTTTTTAAATAGCAACCCTAGCAGACTGTACAGCCCCCTGAAGGCTAACAACCTCCTCCATGGTCTTCTTTCTACCCACCTCCTTTTCTTAGAATATTTTGTGCCCCTCAGTTGGAATAGTAGATTGCAGGATTCTCAAGGGAATGGCTTCAATGATGTAACTTTTCAAATCATGGGATTAACATATGATTCTAGCACTCTGAACAGAGCTGGCTCTTCGGTACTCCTAAACACTCAGCTGAGCTTGGTGGGACTTGTAGGAGCCAATCAGATGAGAGATGGAAAAGAGTATCTCAGAGATAGAAGGAGCAGTATGTGCCAAGATAAAAAAGCAAGCAAGAACATAACAAGTTTGGAGAACCACAGACTGTTCATTTTGGCCAGAGTATACATTTCACAAGGTGAAGAAAGGTGATGAGTTTCAGAAGGAAGTACCACACATGTTTGAGTGAATCCTGTATGAAACTCACAGAGAAACATGTCACCTATAAGTAACATCATTAAGATTATAAGGGTGTTTCTATAAAATAGCCCCCATTTTGAGATTTTGCTATGGTTAGACTTTTGGTTTTTGTGTTAATATATAGGACTTTTGTGTAAAATGTCATCTTCTGAGATGACATTTTAATTTTATTAAAATTCCAATGAACAAATGAAGTGGCAAGAAAAAAAAAAATACCAGAAGCAAAAACGAATAGGCACTCTAATGTTAGACTCTAGAAAGAATATCCACTAGCTATGAACAATGGAATCTGGGGAAATCTTGGTGCCCCAAGCTTTGTCCTGCCTACTTATGGAAAGTGCCAAAAACAGAAGCTATTTTTGTCCCTTCACCACAGTCTTTTTGATTTGGAGGCCCTAAGTCTTAAGCAACCAGAAAATTACATAGGCACTACTTTCTGTATCTACTTGAGTACAGCTCCTTCCTCTCCTCTCATCCAAGTTTACATACCAGGACACTTACCCTCATACTGCTTTTCTGTGTCAATGCAGAGATCACAACTCCTAGGAATAACACAGCATAAAATTGGTGTGAGGAAGGCAAGAATGGCTAAACTTGGCCGTGGCATTTGCATCTGGTGAAATGTAATCGTGGAAATGTAACGTCACGTAGGTTGAAGCAGAAAGGTGTTCCCTGCTAGTTGTGTATGTTGGGAAATGTGTAAAAAATGAATATACAGAAATGTCAGAGTTGAGAGACCAGAAGGGGGCGCTCTCATGCCCCACGATACTAAAACTCAACAGCAAGGAAGAGCGCTCTTTCTTGGTAAGAACACAGCCAATGAGAAGCCATGGACACTTTGTTTCCTATAGCCCTCCCAACCCCTATTTCCTTTCCATAAAATGCTTGTTCTCTTTCCCTTGCTGTCTGGGGAACTTGAGTATGGCCCACCATTATTGGAGACTACAAATTACAAATCTCTACTGATCCTGAATAAACCTGTCTTTGCTGGAGAAATATCTGGCAGTCTGTCTCAGGTCAACAAGTGTACCCATTATGATACACTACACCAATCCAATATAGTGTCTCATATCCAACAGCTGTGATGGGAAGATCCCACCTCTGAAATGGTCCCAAATGAGAGGCACCAGGAAAATGTCTAAGGAGCACCAACTGGTAGGATTTATCACTCACCCCTTGACTGAGGGGCTGAATGAGCAGTGAGTAGGGCCAAAGAAAACCTATTAAATTCATCTACTGTGTTGTATTGAATGTGAACAGTTTCTCATTTGACACTGCTTCTGCTGCTGCTGCTAAGTCGCATCAGTCGTGTCTGACTCTGTGCAACCCCATAGACGGCAGCCCACCAGGCGCCCCCGTCCCTGGGATTCTCCAGCAAGAACACTGCAGTGGGTTTCCATCTCCTTCTCCATTGCATGAAAGGGAAAAGTGAAAGTGAAGTCGTTCAGTCATGTCCAACTCTTGGCAACCCCATGGACTGCAACCCACCAGGCTCCTCCGTCCATGGGATTGTCTAGACAAGAGTACTGGGGTGGGTTGCCATTGCCTTCAAAGAGAAAACCCCAATGTATGAGGCTTAATTTTTAAAAATACTGTAGAACAAGGAAAGTAACTATGATCCTGCAGACTCTAAATAACCACAAACTTCTGAAAATGATTTACTCTAGAAACTAGAAAACATTTAGAAAGCCATTGGTGTTCTCTATAGGATACAAAGAGCCATGTCTCTGTTGAAATGAATTGGAAAGTAATGAGCATAATGAGATTAAAAGACTATTAAAATGAAATGCAAAAACACTAAAATGAAAAGAAGAAATTAAAATGAACTTGGTGAAATGTGGATAGTTTCAAGGAAGCTGAAACTTCTATAGCATAATGAAGAGGTAACTGGGATTATAACTATGTTTGGTGATGGATGTTAACTAGACTTACTGTGATCATTTTGCAATCCATACATATATTGAATCATTATGTTGTATACTCAAAGCTAATATTTTATATGTCAATTATATCTCAATTTAAAAAGTATAACACAATCAAGGAAAGCTGAATATTGCTAGATATTCAATGATATTAAGACATTTATTTAAATGTTTAGGTCAACAAACCTTTTTTATAAAGGGTCTCATAGTAAATTTTATAGGCTTTGTGGGTGTATAGTCTGTTGTAACTATTCAACTATGTCGTTGTAGCCTGAAAGCAGCCAAAAACAATACATAACAAATAGCCAGGACTGTATTTTAATAAAATATTACTTCCAGAAGAAAATGTGATAACCAGAAATTAATGATTAGCAAAATTAACACTAGAGTAAATCTAATTGAGCACATCAGAATTGAGAAGTTTACACAAAATCTAGAGGAAAAAATGAAAAACAATAGTACAGATGAAAGAATAAGAATAGAGATTGAATCTAAGATGCTTTGATATTGTGGAATAAGAAACTAGAAGAGCTGGACAAGAGATAAAACAAGAGGTCATTTTTTTTTGCAGAAATAAGAAAAAAGAAAAACCCTGTGTATAGACAATGAATTCATTAAGATCTAAACTAAATTAAGAAAAAAAAGCATCCATGTTTCTCCTGACAAAACTTTCGTGCTACTGAGACAACGTGAATTATTTAAGAATGCAGCCAAAACAAAAATAAACTAAATCAAAACAAATAAATAAAAAATAATTATAAATATATCCAAATAAAACTGACCTCATACTTCTGCAAAGTGGACCAGTGGAAAGGAGGAACCTCTAATATGGAGGACCAACTATAAATTATCCATGAATTTTTGACTGGGCAGAGAGTTAGCATTCCTAACACACCCCACCCCTCATCTAACTGTTCAAGGATCAACTGTAGTTTGCTACTTTCAATCTGGCATTTAAACATCATAATAAAGTTTAAAGCTAAAAAAAAAAAACTACAGGAATAAACATCAGAAGACACTGGAACCATGTTCATGGAATTCTAAAGTGGGGGGAAATATAACTGAAACCAAGTTATATTAGATTCCATGTGGAAGGCCATAGAGCACAATGGTTGAGGGTGAGGATCTGGAGTCAGAGTTTGAATCCTGGCTGCCCCGTTAATCAGCACGTCCATGGGCAAGTCATTTCCATGTCTCATGAGACAGTTGTCTCAATTAAAAGAGAGAATGCACACAAGAGACTCAGCATGGTCACAAAAGGCCATTTAAAGTTTGATGACCTTAGAATTTGAACTCGGACCTGCCTGGGTCTAGAGTCAGGTTCACAGACCTTGTCCTTCAATCCTGACCTCTCCAACTCAGCATAGGGAATCTGGCACTGCTACTGTGGTTAGAATTATATTGCCTTTGTGGCAACAAGAACTCATTGCTATGTTTAAGATGCCAAGGGCTCTTTGGAGGTCCTAGAGTAATGTAAGGCATATGGAATAAAGAAGATATTTTATTAGAGGACCTTAAGGATTTCATTGGTCACATACCACCTAAATCAGGCAATGTCCAAGTTCAGTACTCAGGAAAATATCCTGCAATTTCCTTCCCCTTTTATCAGCAAATATTCAAGAAGGGGCATGAGAGTGTCTGGTGCCATTTTGTTCAGAAACCTTGCCAAATATTTTCTAACTTCTAACAACTCTAAAAAATAAATGTTATGCAATGGATCTGGGTTTTTGTTGTTTTGTTGTTCAGCAGGTGAGAAGGCGTTGTAGCCTTAAGCCTGGTGCTCCTAAGAGGAAGGAATTTCAAGAAGTGTAGCAGACAAGAGATGCTTCTCCATAAGTTTATTTCAAGATCTGTGCTAATATCACATCATTGTATGTTAATTAAAATTCCTAGAGAGGGTGACTTTTCCAGCCTTCTTTTCCATGCCTAGCCCTTGTAGCAGCTGATACAATCGCCAGCTTATCTGGCTGGTGGTTCTGCTCACCGATGCCTTGTCTAAGAGTAATGTGAAGCTCTGGAGGTTGTTTTCTACACTGACAAAGAACTTTTCTAATTTGTGATGCCAGGTATAGAAAAGTTTTATTAAGTATAAGCAAAACAAACTAGTTACATATCTAATGAATTTATGGAGTTTCCTTAAAATATATTAAAAAGTTACCATACAATCCAGCAATCCTACTCCTGGACATGTATCTGGAGAAAATCAGAGTTTGAAAATAACCATGCATCCCAATGTTCATTGCAGCATTATTTACAATAGCCACAAAATCGAAGCAACCTAAATGTCCATCAATAGATGAATGGATAAAGAAGATATTACAAAGTAATATTACTCAGCTATAAAAAGAATGAAATAAGGCCATTTGCAACAACATGGATGAACCCAGAGATCATCATACTAAGTGAACCATGCCAAAAAGAGAAAAAGAAATAGCATATGATATTGCTTATGTGTGGAATCTGAGAAAAAAATACAAGTGAACTTATACAAAACAGAAGTAGATCCACAGACACAGGAAACAAGTTTATGACTGCCAAAGGGGAGGAGTGGAGGGGTGGGTTAGGCTTAGGGGTTAACATACACACACGGCTGCACATGAAGCAAAGGGAAACTAAAGAGCCTCTTGATGAAGGAGAAAAGCAATGTGAAAAGGCTGGCTTACAACTCAACATTCAAAAAACCGAGACCATGGCATCTGGTCCCATCACTTCATGGTGAATAGATGGGGAAACGTGGAAACAGTGACAGACTTTAAATTCTTGGGCTCCGAAATCACTGCAGATAGTGACTGTAGCCACAAAATTAAGACACTTGCTCTTTGGAAGAAAAGCTATGACCAACCTAGACAGCATATTAAAAAGCAGAGACATTACTTTGCCAACAAAGATCCATCTAGTCAAAGCTCTCATTTTTCCAGTAGTCATGTATGGATGTGAGAGTTGGACCATAAGGAAAGCTGAGCACAGAAGAATGGATGATTTTGAACTGTGGTGCTGGAGAAGACTCTTGAGAGTCCCTTGGACTACAAGGAGATTCAACCAGTTAGTCCTAAAGGAAATCAGTCTTGAATATTTATTGGAAGGATTGATGCTGAAGCTGAAGCGCCAATACTTTGGCCACCTGATGCGAAGAGCCGACCCATTAGAAAAGACCTTGATGCTGGGAAAGACTGAAGGCAGGAGGAGGAGGGGACAACAGAGGATGAGATGGTTGAATGGCATCACTGACTAGATGAACATGAGCTTGAGCAAGCTTCAGGAGATGGTGAAGGACAGGGAAACCTGGCATGCTGACGTCCATGGGGTCGCAAAAAGTCAGACATGACTGAGCAACTGAACAATAACAGTATATGATACAGATAACCAACAAGGACTACTATATAGCATAGGGAACTATACTATATTATACAGGAATTATATAGTAATAACCTCTAAGGGAAAAAAATCTGACAAAGTGCGTTTCTCCATGCACATCCACGCATGCGTGCTAAGTTGCTCCAGTCGTGTCCAGCTCTGTGTGACATTGTGGACTGTAGCCCACCAGGCTCCTCTGCCCATGGGGGTCCCCAAGACAAGAATACTCGAGTGGGTTGCCATGTCCTCCTCCAGAGGGTCTTCTTGACTGAGGGATCAAACCTGTATCTCTTCTGTCTCCTGCACAGGTATATGAGTTCCTTACCACTACCACCCCCCGGGAAGCCTAAATGTATATATGTGTGTGTGTGTGTGTATAATTACAATTAAAAATAAAGAGAATAAAAGCACATGACATTAAAACTCTTCTAGACAACCTAGGACATATGGCTGTTTATATTTGCTTGGCTTCTGATGGGCAAAGAGGTGCTAAAAATTCTTTTCACTTAAAGTTTGGTTGCTAGCAACAGAACTGTCTTGCTAGCATAAGCAGAAAGAAATATTTCAAAAAGATACAAAGTTACACACAAAATTAGGGAAGAATGAGTCTTTGTAACCAAAAAATAATGAGTGAGAAGCACAGAGACAGAGTGGGAGAGAGGAAAGAAGAGAAGGAAGAGTGGGAAAAGTGATAGATTGAGATTAGACAGGATGGATCATAACATTGGCTAGAGAGGGGTATAGGACATTGATTGTAGCCCAGTATCCTAGAGAAGCATATTTTTATATAAATGGAGAATGGATGCTGGGCAAGCAAATGTAAGTTATTTTTCCCACCAAAGTGTTCCTAAATTACCTGTAAGTTTTAAATGACTCCCTGATTATCACATGCCCACACATAGCTCAATGCAATTTCTGCCTGGGAATTTCACCAAATATTGTCTATCTGCACTTAGAACCCATTTCTATCCCCTTCTGTGTTCTTTCCTGTGTTGTAATACTTCCCATACTTGAGAAGGCTATAAAGAACATTTCCAAAGCTCCCTTGACATTGAGGTTCTGGAATTGATTTAAGTTCCATCACTGGGATGCCACTGCATGAGATTTGAAAGGCATAAAGAGTGGGAGAGGGCCAGGGACATTTTAAGTATGTATTATTTTCCTGCATTAGTAACAACTCCAGACCCTAAGTTTTTGCAGTGGCCAGAATACCATCTATACTGTCTAGTCACCAAACCAGTTGTCAAGGGCAACTGAGACATTGGCTAGAATTTCCTGCAGTTCCCTGGACTCTGGACTACATCTACTAAGACCTAACCCTTAGCCCATCGGCAGACACCAACCTCCATTCTACTAATCCCTGCAATAATTTTTTGGGCACTTGATTTCCATTTCTAGTAGAAACACCTAAGAAGAAAAGAAAGAAAATGAAGTCTCTCAGTTGCCCAACTCTTTGTAACCCCATGGGTTGTAGCCCCCGCAGGCTCGTCTGTCCATAGGATTTCCCAGGCAAGAGTACTGGAGTGGGTTGCCATTTCTTTCTCCAGGGGATCTTCCCAACTCAAGGATCAAACTCCGGTCTCCTACATTGCAGGCAGACTCTTCATCTGAGCCACCAGATCCCTGAAACACCTAAAGTAGCTCCCATTTCCTTCCCTGCACCCCTAATGACAGGCATCCAAAAATTCCTATGCTATAATAGTCTATATAACTTTTAAGCTTTTTTGTACATCCTTTCAGAGGTTCCTACTTTGATCACAGATATTATGTTTCCTTTTCTTGCATAGATGGGAGAATTTTGTTGAGTGGCTAGGCAGAGCTTCCTCTGATTTGTCATCTGATTTTCCTCCAGGTGAGTCTGCTTATTTTGTCCCTTAAGAGACTTCCCATTCCCAGAGCTCTTGTTGATGCTGTGACTTAGCTCCAATGGTCTGTTCATTGGGTTTTACCTCATTGCTCCCAGAAATGTAAATGGCTTAGCAGTGAAGGAAAATTAAGAGTGAAATTTGCGTTAATGGCTATTTTTTAGGTCAGTTAGATCATAAAAGGCATAATTCCCAGGGTTTTTTTTAATTAAAGAGTTTATTTATTTATTTTTAATTGAAGGTTAATTGCTTTACAATATTGTGTTGGGTTTTACCAAACATCAACATAAATCAGCCATAGATTTACCCATGTCCCCTCCCACTTGAACATCCCTCCCAACTCCCTCCTTCTATTTTACACATGGTAAAATAGATGGTTTTATGTTTCCATGTTACTCTCTCCATACATCCCACTCTCTCCTTCCTCCCCCGCCCCAGCTGTGTCCATATGTCTGTTCTCAATACCTGTGTTTCCACTGCTGCTCTGCAGATAGGTTCACTAGTACCATCTTTCTAAATTCCATATATATGCATTAGTATATGATATTTGTTTTTCTCTTTCTGACTTACTTCACTCTGTATAATAGGCTCTAGGTTCACCCACCTCCTTAGGACTGACGCAATTGTGTTCCTTTTTATGGTTGAGTAATATTCCACCACATACATGTACCACAGCTTCTTTATCCATTCATTCATGTTGTATATCATGAATCTCTATCTAGAAATAGCCCTTTAATATGGATTTAGTGCATTTAAAAAAGAAGTTGACATTACTTATTAGAACTTCAGTTGCATAGTCCTTTAGATCTGGAAATACTATAGCTAGGTACTTTCCCTACTAACATCTCACCATAAAGCTCTCCAAGATTTATATACAGTGGTATAATTTTTGTGTATGCTGTGTACTTAGTCACTCAGTCATGTCCGACTCTTTGTAACCCCATGGACTGTAACCTGCCAGGCTCCTCTGTCCATGGGGATTCTCCAGGTAAGAATACTGGAGCGGGGAGCCATTCCCTTCTCCAGGGAATCTTCCTGATCCAGGGATCAAACCCAGGTCTACCACATTGCAGGAGGATTCTTTACCATCTGAGTCATCAGGGAAGCCAAGATCCTTCAAGGACCATTTTATTAAATTACAGTATATCTAATTAATATAACTATGCAGCTGTGAAATCACATGGCTGATCTAGTACAGGAAGATTTCCAAGATATATTATTAAGTGAAATGATGAAGATGAATTGGGCAAAATATTTAGCAATTAACAAGTGTTAAATATGACAGGTGAAAAAATATGCATTGATACTAATCTGTTGTTGCAATTCTCTATTTAGTACATCCATCAGCCATTTACTGGTTATCCTTTGGATCAAAATACAAGGTACTGAGAGTTTGGTGGGAAGTATAGTATATCAGTTTGCATCCCAGTGAAAAACAGAAACCTCACGAGGTATTTCAAACAAAGGGAATTTATAGCAGGGGGCTGAGGGACTGGTTATTATCCATAATCAGAAGACTGAATGCGCAAAATGAGAATAATGAGTGTATTCACTTCCCTAGGGCATTTGTCATAATGAAGTCAGAAGCTGAGTGGCCTAAAGTAACAGAAATTTCTTCTCTCATGGTTCCGGATGCTATAAGTCAGAAATCAGGGTGTCAGGAGGGCCATGCTCCTTCTCAAGGCTCTAGGAAATAGTGTTCCCTTGCCTCTCCCAGCTCCTGGCAGCCCCAGGCTGTTCTTGGCTTATGGTTACATAATTGCAACCTCTACCTCTGTCTTCCCAAGGCCTTCTTGCCTCTCTGCCTCTCTTCCGTACCTGTGTCTAGATCCTCCCTCTGTCTTTGTACGAAGACACTACTGTTCACTCAAGTTTGGGCCCACCCAAATCCATAATGATGTCATCTTAACTTGATTACATCTTAAGTGTTTTCAAACAGGCTCTTATTAACAGGTTTCAGTGGTACCTGTTTAAAGGATGTATTTCAACCCATGACCGTGAGATAACCCAGATATTAGTGACTATAGAAAGCAGCTATCATCCTTGGGGCTGACGGAACATAGAGAAAGGTGTACTAGAAGCAGAACCTAGAACCTCATAGGGTGATTGTGAGTTAAAAATGTTGGGCAGTATTATTGCAGAGCAACGCGAGTGTAGCGGCGCTGTTGCTACGGGGCTGTGGCAGCCTGCGGCTCACTGAGAAGCCGAAAGTCGCGATCTCTTCCCGTTCCTGTATTGCAGGAGCTATGACTACTGAATGCTGTTAGGCACTCAGTGGGCCATTTTGTTTGCTGGTTCTTTAGCCCAACATGTAAGTGTCATATAAGAAAAAAGGGATATTATAAGAAACTAAAGATAGCTATGCATTTGGAGTGTGTAGAACTCTGGATTTTCTCATTCCTATTTACATTAGAAGACTCTATGATAACCTGATTAAAATTATTCATTTTTATATATACTACCTCATATATTATAAACTTCATCACATTTGGAATCACACAAAAATTTGCTTTTAATGTGCATATGATATTTGCATATCACATAAATACTTAATATCTGTCACTTAGACTAAGGACTAGAATCTTGGAAAGATCAACCAGAAGACAAGATAAAATACAAAAGAATATTTCTTTGAAAGCTATTATTTGAAATTCCAATTGAACAACCAGATAGAAAAGAGGAAAATCCCCTCTATGTAAGAAGCTAACATCTCATAAAATGTATAGAATTATCCATACAAAATGTTTCCAGTATTCAATTAGAAATCATCAGCAATGGTATAAGAAAGGATGTGGATTTTCAAATAACTGTAATTAATATGTTTGAGAAAATTAATAAGATGGAGAATTTTCAGCAAATAATTTGAATCTATAAAAAGAGTCAAATAGAATATGTAGAACAAAAGAAATTTTTAAATAACTAAATTTTAAAACTCAATAGATAGGTTTAACAAAAGACTGGGCATATCTGAGGAGAGAATTAGAGAACCAGAATATGATTCAGTAGGAAATATTCACATTGAAGTATGAATGAGAAAAGATGATGAAATATGCAAAAAGAGTATATAAAAGATATATAGGAAATGTTGACAATATCCAACATACATGTAGTGAAGTCACAGAATGATAGGGGGAAGAGAGTAGAGCTGAAGCAATACTGAAGAAAATTATGATTGAAAATTGCCAACAGTGAGAAAATATCTCAAGCCATAGATCCAAGAAATGCTGCAAACTCCCATAAAGACAAACACAAAAGAGCTTAGACCCCTCCAGATACAGATGTGCTAAGATCTAAAGTAGTGTTTTACAAAAATGAAATACAACCCAACCTTGACTCTCTTCCCAGTGGAGCCAGTGAAGTGAGGGAGAAAAAGAGGGGAAGCAGGAAGCAAGGAACAAGGCTATGGCATGACTGCAGATGGGGGGAAATTAGAAGGGGATGATGGTCGCCTCGGAGGCTCACTGATCCCTCCAAACATTTATCAGTGGCCTATCACTCAAGATAACGTACAAAATGGCAGAGTTTAACCTCCCTTTTATTAGGGGTAAAAAAATCCATAGTAATTCCTAGTTAGAACTGCTTTTATTGAAGGAACAGAAAAACCAGATTTTTGGTTTATGCAACTGAAAACTCTGGCAGCAGCAAGAGCTATAATGGTTTTATCTAGCCATTGGGCTTCCCTGGTGGCTCAACTGGTAAAGAATCCACCTGCAATGTGGAGACCTGGGTTCGATCCCTGGGAAGATCCCCAGGAGAAGGGAAAGGCTACCCACTCCAGTATTCTGGCCTGGAGAATTCCATGGACTAGTCCATGGGTTACAAAGAGTCAGACATGACTGGGCGACTCCCACTTCAAGTGTCAGGTCAAGAATCTGCTCTCTGGCTCTCTGCTTCCTTTGCCTGGTGTTGGCATCGCCTTCAGGCTGTAATGTCGGTGTCCAGCCACACTGGGTACTCCTATAACAGCAGCTCTGGGAGCTAGGCTCATCATCCCTCCACAGCCCTCTTTTGGGAGGTCCTGCCACAGAGGAGAGAACTTTACTACCTAAGAAATTATATCAGACTGCTGTTCAGTTGCTTAGATGTGTCTGACTGTTTGTGACCCCCATGGATTGCAGAACACCAGGCTTCTCTGACCTTCACTACCTCCCTGAGTTTGTTCCAATTCATGTCTATTGATTTGGTGATGTTATCCAACCATCTCATCTTCTGCCGCCCTCTCCTCCTTTTACCTTCAGTCTTGCCCAGCATCCAATGAGTCAGCTCTTCATATCAGATGGCCAAAGTATTGAAGCTTCAGCTTCAGCATCAGTCCTTCTAATGAATATTCAGAGTTGATTTCCTTTAGGATTGACAAGTTTGATCCTCTTGCAGTCCAAGGGACTCTCAAGAGTCTTCTCCAGCACCACAATTTAAAAGCATCAGTTCTTCAACACTCAACCTTCTTTATGGCCACACTCATATCCATACATGACTACTGGAAAAACCATAGCTTTGACTATATGGACCTTTGTCAGCAAAGTGATGTCTTTGCTTTTGAATACACTGTCTAGATTTGCCATAGCTTTCCTTACAAGGAGCAAGCATCTTTTAATTTCATACACACATGCAGACACACACACACACACACACACACACACACACACACACACACAGGGCTTCCATAGTATCTCAGTGGTAAGGAATCCACCTGCAATGCAGGAGACATGGGTTTGATCCCTGGGTTGGGAAGATCCCCTCGAGAAAGAAATGGCAACCCACTCCAGTATTCTTGCCTGGGAAGTCCCATGGAGAGAGGAGCCTGGAGGGCTACAGTCGATGGGGTCACAAAGAGTCAGACACATTTTAGCAACTAAACCACCACTACAGCTTTTCAGATGCCTTTACACTCTAAGTTGTTACAAAGTATTCAAAATAGTTCCCTGTGCTACACAGCAGGTCCTTACTGTTTATCTACCAATCTCAAATAACCGATTTATTCCTCCCCACCCTTTCCCTTTTGATAACCTTAAATTTATTTTCTCTGTCTGTAAGCTTTTATAAGTTTTGTAAGTTCTGTTTTGTAAGTTCATTTGGACCACTTTTTTAGATTCCATATATATTTGTCTTTCTCTTTTTCTCTTACTTCACCTAGTATGATAATCTCTGGGTCTGTTCACATTGCTGCAAATGGTATTATTTAATTTTTTTTAATCAGTTTTTATCTATGACTTTATTTTAGGTTTACCTGGGAATTTTTTAGACGTCCCAAACTGGGTTCTCACCTCCTAGAGATTCTGATATAATTGGTCTGGTGTGATACCTAGGCACTGGTAATTTTTAAAGCTCTCCAGGTGGGAGCATTTTAGCACCAGTGCTGAAGATAACTGATTTCACGTTATTAGTGGGGGTGTGGGCAGAGATGGTAGGGCTGGCTGTGTAATGCTCAGAATGCACTGGAAGCCCTGTAAAATGTGGCCCTGGCAACACCTGGAGATCTCTAGCTGGCAGCCTGGCCTGTTTCCTCCAATGCAAATCTTCAAGGCAGACTAGACAGATGGTTATTATTTGTCCTTCCTGCTGTGTTAGAAAGAAAAAACATCATCCCTACTCCTGATTTCTCAATTTCCACATGTGAAAACCATTACCTTTTAAAATATGCTTATAGGCATTAGGAAGGAGAAAGGAAAGCTTAAAAGAAACCAAGGAGACGAGCCTGCATTTTCTTCTTATGGGACTTGTAGAAATGCCGACAATAGAGACATTGGACTGGGGCAAACTCTAGTTTCTAGATCTTATATTAAAAAGAATAATGCACATGAAAAATTCCTGGCACATAAAGTTCTCTTTTTCTGGAGAAACTAGATCGCTTAAGATCGTTTAATAGTAATACAATGACAAACAAAACTACATTGCATTGGGCATCTTCCCTGTGTTAAGCATTTTTATGTTGGTAATTTTTAATTACTTACACAAATTATAATTTCAAAATTCAATTATCATTCCCTTTTCACAACTGACAAGATTAGGATCTGAAAGCTTGCAGCTGGTAAAGGGAACTATCTGGATTATATTAATAGCATTCGTACCTGACACCAAAGTTCATCTATAGCATCTGGGTTAGATATGGAAGGATAGAGAAATCCTCCTGTAGGGCCTGAAAAGGAATGGGAGACACAGAAATAAACAATCAGTGGCTTTATTTTCCAAACTTCAAATTAAGGGCACATAATCATCCATTTTACATGCATTGAGTACTTATTCTAATGCTGGGTTCCGGGCCTTCAGAGATTATGAAATCACATTGCCTTCTCCATCAAGAAACTGTGGGAGAAGATTCATAATGATTTGCAAGTGCAATGTTAAGAGTCTAACAAAAGGCTTTTTAATACAATATATTTAATTTATTTTATAAGCATCCTTACATAGAAAGCTACTAGTTAATGTTTATTGAGTACTTGTTCCGCTCCAAGTATTTGCTTTACATTTTCTACTCCATTTCATCTTCACAGTAACTTATAGATGGCATCATCCCCATTTTACAGAAGTGGAAACAGACGCAAAGTGGACAAGGCCCTTGCCCTGGATCATGCAGCTAATAGAGAAAAGAGTCAAGCCAGGGCTCAAACTCTAGGAGTCTGGCTTCAGAGCCTCTATTCCCCCACCACTATGTTATACTGTTGACTTCAACCTTTCTTTAAAATTCTTTGATTGAATCATTTTATTGAAAATAGTAAAGCCAACTCAGAAACAGTATGTATTTGTTAATGGCATATTTAGGGCTTCCCTGGTGGCTCAGCAGCAAAGAATTCACCTGCAATTCAGGAGCCACAGGAGACGTGGGTTTGATCCCTTGGGATTGGGAAGATTGAGGCAACTGACTTCAGTATTTTTGCCTGGAGAACCCCATGGAGAGAGAAGCCTGGTGAGGTATAGTCCATAGAGTTGCAAAGAGCCTGGTACTACTGAAGTGACTAAGCATGCACACAATGGCATATTTGAATTATGCATTAAATCCTGAAGCTGAAGCTCCCAGAAATCTGCGCTGTGTAGCTGTCATATGAATTTGTACAGTAAGTAAGTAACTCTGATGACAGATGTTGAGTGATTAATGACTGATGCCCACAATAAGCCTTAGTGGACGTAAACTAAAGGTCTTTATGTCTTTTTCCTGCTTCCTAAGGAAATTTCCTCTATTCATAAAGGCAGCAACCAGAGCAAGTAGTACGTGGGCAGTAAAATCTCCTGAGATAGGGATGCCATACTCTTCCCATATAGGACCTCTGACCATAGAAACGAACAAGAAAGGGGAAGACAAAGGTCTTACCTGATATTCAAGTGGTGAAAGTGCTTCATTCTCTAAGAGGCAAGACCACAGGAAAAGGCCCCTTGCCACTCCCCAAACTGGAAAAGCCCTCTTCATTGAGGGAAGTTCAACAGGCTGTATCTCTGTTTATCTGGAGACATGCAGATGCTCCATGCACATGCCCACCATGTGTGGTTTTTTTTTAATTAATATATTTTAACTAGAGGCTAACTGCTTTACAATATTGTGGTGGTTTGTCTCATACATTGACATGAATCAACCAAGGATGTACATGTGTCCCCCATCCCAAACCTCCCTCCCTTCTCCCTTCCCCATCCCCATCACATCCCTCTGGGTTGTCCCAGGGCACCAGCTTTGAGCACTCTGTTTTATGCATCAAACCTGGACTGGTCATCTATTTCACGTATGGTAATATACATGCTTCAATGTTATTCTCTCAAACCATCCCACCCTCGCCTTTTCCCAGAATCCAAAAGTCTGTTCTAAACATTTGTATCTCTAGTTAACATCTTTCTAAATTCCATATATATGCATTAGTATACTGTATTGATGTTTTCCTTTCTGATTTACTTCATTCTGTATAATAGGCTCCAGTTTTATCCACCTTATTAGAACTGACTCAAATGTATTCTTTTTAATATTCCATTGTGTATATGTATCACAGCTTTCTTATCCATTTGTCTGCCAATGGACATCTAAGTTGCTTCCATGTTCTGGCTATTGTAAACAGTGCTGTGAACATTGGGGTACACGTGTCTCTTTCAATTCTGGTTTCCTCAGTGTGTATGCTCAGCAGTGGGTTTGCTGGGACATATGGCAGTTCTCTTTCCAGCTTTTTAAGGGATCTCCACACTGTTCTCCATAGTGGCTGTACTAGTTTGCATTCCCACCAACAGTGTAGAAGGGTTCCCTTTTCTCCACATCCTCTCCAGCGTGTATTGTTTGTAGACTTTTTGATGGCAGCCATTCTGACCAGCATGAGGTGGTACCTCATTGTGGTTTTGATTTGCATTTCTGAAATAATGCATTTGCAAATATATTTGCATTTCTCAAATAATGAGTGATGTTGACCATCACATCTTTTCATGTGCTTGTTAGCCATCTGTATGTCTTCTTTGGAGAAATGCCTGTTTAGTTCTTTGGCCCACTTTTTGATTGGGTCGTTTATCTTTCTGGTATTGAGGTGCATGAGCTCCTTGTAAATTTTAGAGATTAATTCTTCGTCAGTTATTTTGTTTGCTATTATTTTCTCCCATTCTGAAGGCTGTCTTTTCACCTTGCTTATAGTTTCCTTCATTGTGCAAAAGGTTTTAAGTTTAATTAGGTCCCATTTGTTTGTTGTTGCTTTTATTTTCATTACTCTGGGAGGTGGGTCTTAGAGGATCTTGCTGTGATTTATATCAGAGAGTGTTCTGCTTATGTTTTCTTCTAGTTTTATAGTTTCTGGTCTTACATTTAGATCTTTGATCCATTTTGAGTTTATTTTTGAGTATGGTGTTAGAAAGTGTTCTGGTTTCATTCTTTCTCCTTTGTTAAAGAAAAGGTGTCCATAGGTCTGTGGATTCATATCTGGGCTTTCTATTTTGCCCTACTGATCTGTATTTCTGTCTTTGTGCCAGTACCATACTGGCTGGATGTAGTATAGTCTGAAATATACTATAGCTTTGTAGTATAGCCTGAAATCAAGCAGGCTGATTCCTCCAGTTCCATTCTTCTTTCCCAAGATTGCTTTGGCTATTTGAGGATTTTTGTGTCTCCATAAAAATTATGAAATTATTTGTTCTAGTTCTGTGAAAAATACTGTTGATAGCTTGATAGGAATTGCATTGAATCTATAGATTGTTTTGGGTAGTATACTCATTTTCACTATATTGATTCTTCCAGTCCATGAACATCCATCTATTTGTGTCATCTTTGATTTCTTTCATCAGTGTTTTATAGTTTTCTATATATAGGTCTTTTGATCTTTAGGTAAATTTATTCCTAAGCATTTTATTCTTTTTGTTGCAATGCCACCATCCCTTTGCCCAGAAACTCCTATTCACCCTCAGGTCCCCAGTTTAAGTGTCACTTCCTCCAAGAAGCCTTCTCTGATTCTCCACTATTCCTACCCCTAGCCCCAAAGAAACTTATTTTCACATTTTCCTTTGTTGTGTTTATGGTAGTTTGTAATTCAGTAATAACCTTGAGTGATTATTTAGCACTTACCTCCCCTTTGTGAGCCTCATCAGGGCAGGACTTAGATCCTTCTAACCACCAGTGTATCCCCACCACCCCCACACAATGCCAGCCACATAGCAGAGTCTCAACGTTTTCTTTGCCTTGGTGTCTATGTGTATATGTTAAAATGAAGAGACCAAGTTAAAAAAACAAACAAACATTTTTTCTTTCTTGTCCAGGAAAGAAAGGAAAGGAAATTTCTGCTACTCCAGGGCATCCTGAAGTTCCTGAGCTATCTCAAGGAAAAACTGAACAAACGGTATGCAGCCTAGTATAGAACTTGGGTATGGGCTTCACCGATCCTTTGCCTTCTATTCTTTGATGCTGGGTTATGTCTTCCCTTTTGAATTTTTGATTTCTACCCAGTACCTCAATATCAGACTATCTCTGACTCAAGCAGAGAAGGGAAATAGAAGAACTCCAAGAGTGTGGTTCATTTCTGTCTGAGCATGTATGCTTGCAGAAACTTATCTTCATCATTCAGTGACTGAGTTGCCATTGGCCCCAAACGTTGAACCTGTAGCATGTGAACGGGTGTCCTTCCAAAGCCTGGGGCCAGTCACCAACTGCCATCACAATAAAGTGTGGTTGGGAGACCTATTTTAACAACTTAAACCCAGCTTCCAGAAGCAGGTGCCCTTTTCCCCAGGCATCACATTTTAAAATGTAGTGGGCTCTTTGATTTAAAAAAATAAAATCTGGCAAGCGGTTAAAATTCTTTTTAATATTCTCAGCACTTAGCCAGAAGATGCAGACAAAATTGAAAAAAAGCCTGAGTTTCTCTGTTGTTGTTTTTTCTAAATGCCTGGATTAGAACATAATTCATCTTCAAATGACGGGAGGCCTCTTCATACACTTCACACTTTGAAATATTTTAGAAAATAGTATCCATTTTGGCATGCCTCTGCCAGGCAGGAAACAACAGCAAATGCTTTTCTCCTTAAGTGTTAAGTCTGTCGTGTGTCAGATTATAAGAAATATCAAGTTTGCTCTTTTTCTTACCTCGTTTGAAGCTCTTACTGCATCTCCGCAGTAATCGATTCTTCTCACATCCCTATATAAGCAGCATTCGTTGTCTCACTCTTTAGAAAGGGAAACTGAAGCAGAGGTTTGGTAAAGCAGCTTTCTGATTGTCCCAGGGAAAAGTATTCATTTATGCATTCACTTATTCATTCAGTAAACATATCCTGAGGACCTACTATGTGACTGCCACTAATCAAAACTTGCAGATACAAAAATGACTGTCTCACAGGCCCAGCCTCCAGACCTCTTGGGGAGGGGAGAGATACTCTAACAGACACTATCCCATAATAAGTGCTATGATGGGTAAAAGGGCTGCAAAGACTTGCCCCTCTCCTAGCCTGAGGCTGTCAAGGAAGGCCTCCCACAAGGAGTGAAATAGGAGGTGGGCCTTGAAGGATGAGTAGGAGCCCAGCGCATCGAGGCGTAGATGGCAAGGAGGACTTTTACAGCAGAGGAAACAGCGTGTGAAAGGCACAAGAGCATCAAGCAGCTTTATTTTTTTCCCAGTTTTATGTGGCTGGAGAGAAAGATGCATTCGTCGAAAGAGAAGCAAGAATAAGAACTTGAATGATTTCAAGGGCCAAGAAAGGAATTTGGACTTCTTCCTGACACAGTGGGACCAAAACAGTATAGGGTATGTTAATCAGTTACTTCCTTACCGACTAGGTTGAGCCTGTAATTTCAGACCCATACAAATTCCCCCATTCCCTGTCTTTAGTGGTCAAAGAGAGTGTGGAAATATCTGAAGAAATATGTAATTATTTAAAGTCAGTTCCTCAACTCCAAGGACCTCTTTGAACTATCTAAAATCATACAAATCCTATGCAAATATGCATTTATCTGGGTAGATTATCTGAAGCTTTCATTGGACTTCTAAAGTAGTCCAAAGCTCTAAAAAATATAAGAATCTCTATGGTATTTACTTTATAAAAAACTTTCAGCTTCTCTCAAAATTGATTTTATAAGAGTAGAACTCTTATACATTAATCTCTTAAAATGTACTGGTCACTGGTCATCAGGATGGATACATTATATTACATTATATTTTGTATAGCATTATATTATTTCAAACAAGATGATTCTTCACATTCCCCAGCATGGATCTACTGAATTCATGTTTGTTGTTAACTTGGCCTCTTATTGAAATTACTATTCTTTAGAGCAGTGGGATCTCCACAGCTTATATGTGAGAAGTTTGAGACAGGGATGGAGAAATTCAGGTATTTGAAAGTTGGGAAAAGCGAAGATGTTATACAAAGTGGGAGGCCAAATTCTGTGACAAATTAGTTAAGAATATTTGGATTGCATCTAACATAACCAACTCAACCAACTTAATTTATTAGATGGATAGAGGAGCATATTTTACATATATAATTATTTACAAAACAAATTGGTATATAAAATAATTTATAATCATTTAATATATAAATAATCATATATATAATTATAGCCAACAAAATAAAACAAATTAATGACTTCTCATATCCTCTCTCTTCTCTGACATCAGTTTTATATCCATCCCTTCTCTCTCTCTTTATTCTCACCTCTCACCCAAAATAAACTGTTTTCCTATCTCTGCCTTTAACTCTGACAAGTGGTTCCCAAATCACTGGATACTGTATTTATTGGCCATCTTACATTAGATGTCTGGTCCTGCACTATGCATAGACACGTGATGTTTCTCTCTACAACCATGTGGATCAACAGTAAGGGTAGTTCCTGGAAAAGTGGGGTTGGGCAGGTCAAACAATAAATGCCCACTCTCTTTACATGACAGGTGACAGAATGTCTTTCATGGATCTACTAAAACTCATTTGTCTATTTATTCTAAAAACATCTCTATTCTGTATTGGACAAGAGTTTAGGATACAAAGATGAGCCTGACATAATCTCTATACCCTTGATCTAGTTTTCTGTCTACCATTAACCGTACAGTCTCAGTAAGTCTATTCCCCATCCTGGGCCTCAGCTTCCTTTGTTAAATGAACAGGACAGGCAAAACTAGAGGCAGCTTGATTCATTACAGTGAGCTCACACATCCAAGGTAACATCACATTATTGTTTAAATCACTTTTTGTTAAGAATCTCACACTCAAGGATTCAAAAGTTTTCCCACCAAGAAATTATAAGCATTGTCTATGTATCCCAATAGTATAAAACATCATGAAAAATCTTAGCTAGTTACAAAACCTCTGTGTAAACAAGAAATGCAATATGAATAAAAGTCACAATTTCACCCTTCCTTTAAAGAAAAAAGAACTTACTCAACATAGTAGTCTGTGTCCAGTAAGACTCGGCAGATATGGTCCTATAACACTGAGGACTTGAAATCCATCCTCCAGATTTACAGGACAGACCTACAATAAACATTGCTAGTTGTGTAGCCTTGTCATCGGCCAAGAAACTGGGGGTGCTCTGGGTGGTGAATGCATTACCAGTGTTGTTTTGGTAGAAAACTCCAGAAAGAGATTTGAAACCAGGAAACCCAGCTGCTGAGACTTCAGCCCCCAAAGATAGCCTGAATGCCTTGAGGATCAGGCCAGTCTCACAGCCTTCCGTCAGTCCTGTGATGCAAAACACATCTGAAGAATGTGAGCCATGGATCGGCAGGTTCAGGAAGCTAGAAAATGCTCTCTATCTGTGTGATCTGAGTAATACAGGTGAAGTGTGCAGCTTACAGCTCATACACCTTTTTGTATTTTTTCTTTTTCATTTTACACTGGGATCCACAAATTTTATTTCTTATTAATTTTCATTGGCGTATAGTTGCTTTATAGCATTGCATTAGTTTCTGATGCACAGCAAAGAGGATCATTACACATACATATATACCCACTCTTCTTTAGATCCCTTTCCCACTGAGGTCACCACAGAGCACTGAATACAGGTTCCTGTGCTGTACAGCAGATTTTCATTAGTTACCTATTTTATATACATTTGCATATTTATTTATGTTAAGGGATTCCCTGGTGGCTCAGACTGTAAAGAATATGCCTGCAATGTAGAAAACCTGGGTTCGATCCCTGGCTCAGGAAGATACGCTGGAGAAGGGACTGGCTACCCACTCCAGTATTCTTTCCCGGAGAATTCCACTGAAAAAGAGCCTGGTGGGCTGCAGTTCATGGGGTCACGAAGAGTTGGGTACAACTGAGCAACTAACACTTTCACACTCTCATATATGTTAATCCCAATCTCCCAATTTATCCCACCCCTTGGTAGTCATAAATTTGTTTTTTATATCTGTGACTCTACTTTTGCTTTGTAAATAAGTTCATCTGTATTATTTTTCTAGATTCCACATATAAGCAATATTATATAGTATTTGGCTTTCACTTTCTGCCTTACTTCTGCCTGTATAGCAATCTCTAGGTTGATCCATATCACTGCAAATGGCATTATTTCATTTATTTTTATGGTTGAACAATATTCCATTGTGTATATGTACCACATCTTCTTTATCGATTCAAGACAACCCTCAGAATGGGAGAAAATATTTGCAAACAAAGCAACTAACAAGGGATTAATCTCCAGAATATATAAACAGCACATGCAACTCAATATGAAATAAAACAACCCAATCAAAAAATGAGTGGAAGATCTAAATAGACATTTCTCCAAAGAAGACATACACGTTCACAAAAAAAAACCACATGGAAAGATTCCCAACATCACTAATTATTAGACATATGTAAGCCAAAACTACGATGGATGGCCATCATTGTCAAAAAAATCTACCAGTAATAAGTGCTGGACAGGGTGTGGATAAAAGGGACCCTCCAACACAGCTGATGGGAATGCAAACTGGCCACCATGGAGAACAGTATGGAGGCTCCTTAAAAAACTAAAAACAGAGCTACCATGTGTTCCTACAATCACACTCCTAGTCATATACCAAAGCAAACCATAGTTTGAAAGGATGCATGCACCTCAGTATTCATTGCAGCACTATTTACAATAGCCAGAACATAGGAGCAGTCATATACCTTCCTATTTGTGTTGCAGTCTGTAAGTGGACACCTCCCTTTCTTTCACTTCTTAATAAATATAATTTGTACATAAACCATGTGCCTGGCACTGTGCTGAGCACAATCAGGAAAAAAAGATAAATCAGACATGAATCCCCTACCAAGTTGCTGACCAGTTTCTCTGAGTCTAACCCACCATCCAATCATGTAACTCCGCTGATTGAAATCGTCAGCGTGCCTGCTAACAGGCTAACCTCTAGACTCTTTGTCTTTGTATTGAGTTTGTATGAGTTTGTGTTTGTATGAGTTTGTATTCCCCATTATAATGATTAATTGGCCCTCCTCAAACGTGCCTTGCTTTCTCCTGTGGCTATGCCTTTTCTAAACCTACGGCCCCCACCTGAGCTACCTGCCTCTCTAACCACCCCACTCTCTGTCAGCTCCTCACCTTGTCCACCTTGCTAATTACTGCCTAAACATCTTTTAGGTCGGAACTCAAGCTCTACTGCTCTGAGACTTTCATGATTTCCCAGACAGATCTAGGCCAACCTTTATTGGCCTCTCAGAGTTCTTTAACACCCATTATCATATTTCTATATTGTATCTTTCTATTTGGGACCTCTTCCTATCCACCCAGTAGACTACAGTCCGTTTTTGTCCTGGCACATTGCACAGTTCTGTCTGACCTTTTTTTTAAGGGAAGAAATAAATGAGTGAATTTTCATAAATAACTAAACCCAAAATAGAAGGTAATAAATGCAATTAGAGTGTGGTGCTATGCGGGCATTCACAGAAAGGAGAATTCCTTCATAGTGAGGTGATCAGGAAAGGTTATATTAGTTTGAAATTGCTCATTAAAGATAAGGTGCCGTTTATATACAAAGGAATGAAATAGAGGGCCCTTTCTGGCAAAGGTGCAAGTTAGCCAAGCAAAGCATTACGTATGAAGCTCTATATAAGGAATTTGGTTTGAATAGAATATAAGGGCCATTAAGAAGACTATTAAATGAAAAGGTGAAACTATAGCATGGGATCAGATCTAGGAAGGTGTTAGATAACAAAGGAATTCGGATTTAATTAAAAGATAGTGAGTACCCTGTTGAGTTTCTAAGCAAGGACTGATATGGTGAAGTTGTATTTCATAAAGGTCCTCGATGGCTATGTGCAGAGTGAAGGAGAAATTTAAAGCATAAAAAAGAGTAAAGAATGTTATTGCAATGTCTAAGTGAGAAAGAATGAAATTCAGAACTGGGTCAGAGACCCATGGAATGGAAAGGAGGGAGCAGATACAAAAACATATGCACTGAAATTGTTGTACTTAAATACATACTGTGTTCATGAAGAGTTAGCATTATACATGGAGTCTAAAAATATGGAACACGTAGCTCCATACCACCAATGGTGGTTGCCAGGAAAAACAGAGAAATGTTGGTCAAAGGGTACAACATTTCAGTGAGAAGATAAATTTCAAGGATTTAACATGCATCATGGTGACTCTCATTAGCAATATCGGGTTGTGTGCTTGAAGGGTACTATTAGAGTAGAGCTCTAATGGACTCACCATAACAACGGCAACAGGATGGTAATTGTGGGAGGTAAAGGACTTGTTAACTAACCTTATTCTAATAAACAGTTTTAATATACATGTGTATCAATCATCACACTCTACACCTTAAACTTATACAATGTGATATATTAATATCAATTACATCTCAAAAAAGAGTTAATGTGCACATTAGTACTTTCTAGAAGTGATCATATAACAACACTAATACCTTTTCATTCACTGTAATGTTTTTGTTTCATCTTGCCTTGAATTCTAGACCACATAAAATATAAATATCATACAATACCCAAGGACTTCTATCAACTATACCAGAGAGGAGGAAATGAAAATTTTAGATGAAAAATTCATCCAGCTGAATTAGAAACTCTATTAAACTTCTATTATGAGCCTGGTAGTGTACTAGAGGCTAGACCAAGAGGCAAACCAGAAAGGATGAGCCATGGTCTCATCAAGGAACTTTTAGGTAAGGCACAAAGGCTGGCTGTAGTTCAATGCCCATAAAACAAAAATTTTAAAGACAGATTATAGTAAAGCCTTATAATTGAAGACACAAATTAAAGCATTCAAAGAAAAGACAGAAAAGATTTTTTTAATTTATTTATTTTAAAAGCACACTGTGCAATGTGGGCAGGTACTCAGAGAGGGCTTACCAGAAGAACTTGGAAGGAGAGGTACAGAAGACTTTGAAACCATCTTCTGCAAAGGTTAGAAGGCGAGAATGTGTATGATGGTGAAGAGAGTAAGAAAGGTAGGACTGAAGGTCATGTTGAACCAGATGGTGAAGCTGATACCATGTTGTGAATCCTGTGGGCTGGGGTGAGCTTAATTCTCTACCCAGTGTTCACCAAGTTTCAACCAGAGAAGAACACTGTAAAAGCTGAAATGGATCATTTAGGGAAGATACTGGAAAAAGGAGATCAAAAGGTTACTGAAATATTCAGAAGTCTAGGTATATGTATCAAAACTGCAAGAGTGGTAATGGGGTTACAAACAAAACTCAAGCAGAGAGAAAAGATGTTTCTAAAGAAACAAATGCTGAGTTTTGATGATGGATGACAGATCATAAACTTAGTTACTAAGAGACTCCCCAAAGACTGGGACCTTTCTCATACTTTGAACTGTTCCGGGGAAAAATGCAGTTTTGTTGACTTTGGGGCAGATTCTGGCAGATTTAAAATGACTTTCTCATGGCCTTTTCACTATTTATGCCTGTTTTCTCTGTTTCTATGAAATTCATTAGTTCTTCAATAGCCAAGGAATGTGTCAGCCAGATCTGGAAACATCTATAACTATCTTTAATGAGGAAAGAGGATTAACTGAGGTCATCTTCTTGGTTTATTAGCCACAGTATTTAGCAGACCACCACAGCCTTCCTCTAGACACTGAGTAGATGATCCCTACTCTGCCCAGTGATGAATCAGTGGTCTTTATTATGTGCAAGGAAATATGTAGGGCAGGGTGTTCTTTATCCAGGGTGAAGGCAGAACATCCATCATTAAATTAGCATTTCTGGGAACCTACTTTGTGCTTATTCTTTAATGGGGGTTGTCAAGAAAATATCCTTGAGGAGAAAGAATAAGGAATGACTATGAATAGCGGGTCGTGCTTTCTAAAGAAAGATGGGTTGTTGGGATAAATGTCTGAGTGACTGGTGGATTTGGAATGTTCCCAGTGAACTAAAGGCTAAATAGAAAATATTTTAGAGTTCAAACAGCCAGAGTGCAAAGAGAGCCCTCAAGAATATTCTCTGCATGGGTCTGGACTTTGTGTACATAGCATCACTAATTCCTCACCACTTGCTGAAAGGATTAATGTTCTTATTTAGAGAGGAGAAGGCCAAACTCGAAGTGATAAAATATCAGCCAGTGAGAAGTTGAGATATAATTCTAACCCCAGTTCTACTGAACTTCCCACTATACCAGACTCCCATGACAGCCTGGAAAGAGCATGAGAGTTTGCTTGTTGCTTTGTTAGTTTGTGTTTTTGACCAGATTCAAGCTCAGACCTCACAAACTGCTGGCACTTTTAATCACCAAGTCTGTCTCCTCATCTGTAAAAGAGTAAAACTGATAATAATGGAACATACCTCCCAGATTTGAGAAAGGGTCCAGGGAGATTTAAAAGTTCTTTAAAAACTGTAAAATGAAGGGGACAGTAAAGAGGTTCTTACTGCTTTCATTTTGGTTCTGGTGGGATAGGGACAGGCTTTAACAACACTAAGATAGATTGTAAAGGTTACTTTAAGCAGTTGTTTTGGGCATTCCCTAATGACAGCAAATCAGACAGAAATAAATTTCAGCCAATGGACTTTTGTCTAATACTACAAATCCTCTACTAATGGTAAACCTTAGAAGATAGAAGAAAAGGTCCCCCAACACCACCAGTGGTGATTCTTATATGTATTTCTTAGCATTAATTCTAATTTTTAATTAAAATATAAACTATACATAATTTCTTCTAGTTAAAATATATTCCCATGTGTTTTAAATACTGTTGATGACATAACTATTACAACCATCCTATCATAGTATCTACACTAATGGTCCTTTATAGCCCAAAACTGTGGTAAGCACTTATTATTTTACTCATTTTCATCCAATTTAACTATTCCTACTTTAGAGTCAAAGAAACTGAGGCCCAAAAAGTTAAAGTAGCTTTCTCGGTCAGACATACTCCAAAGCTCAGGACTTATATTTTCAGAGGTAGAGTATGAGGAAATGTCTTGAGAGGTCCAACCTAGACCAGATCAAGAGCAGCTGCCCCATCCAGAAAATCACAAAGATGCAACTGACCAACTCAAATAAAGATACTTCTGCGGAGGACAGGACCAACATTCTAACAGGAGAAAGAGACCACAAATAAACCTGAACAGGATGGGATGGGGTGAGGTGAGATAGGATGCTATGGAGTAGGATGGGATGGGATGGGAAGGGACAGGACAGGACCGAATAAAACTGGTTGGAATAGATCACATTAGCACCCCAGCTGTCTGTAGTCCACCATTAGAAACACTCATTAGAGAGTAGTGCAGAGGAGAACATCACACTCAACTATCGTTGCACGTTTGAACACAAACAGAGCTTAAACAGAGATGACAGGTGTCCACTAGAACCCAGCATGAACTGACTGGCCATGGCTTTCTACAAAATGACCAGGGGACCACTCCCTCTGGGTTCTTCGAGAAAAAACTTCACAATCATCATGACAACCTTGCAAATACAGGAGGCTAGAAGAACAACATGCAAGGGATATATCCTTTACCCTTATAAAAGGTATTTAAAAGCTTGATGCCTGTAGCATAGATGTTCACAGTTCATGGAAAATGTTTAGAAAATTATCTGAGCCCTGCTTGAAATAATCTCTTTCCCTTCATTCTATAATACAGTATTATGATTAAATGCAAGGACTAAGCACAACCTTGGGCAAGAGAATTCTCATCTCCATGCCTCAGTTCCTCTCTCTTTGCAAAATGAGTTGTTGTGAGGATTAAGTGAGTCAATATTGGTTAAGTTGTTTGGAGGGACTCCTGAAACACGGTGAGTGTTGTATATGAGTATCAATCAATATTGTTGTTGTTGCACGCTAGTTAATTTTCTGCTTCTCTTATCATCCTGACTGGTTGGGGATCTTCCTAAGGTAACCACCCACTTCTTAATATCCTCTCTATTCCCAGGCACAGTACCTGCATTTGTAAGCTCATAAATTGAGACTTATCAATGAATTATTGATTTTTGCTGTTATCGTGTTCTACACTTACACTCCTCTCTGCAACTATCAAAATCTGCTTACCCTTAGCATGAAGAGCACATCAGCATCGGTACACATAACATGTAGGTTCTAGAGTGTATCCTGTGATGATAAGTACCACCATCTCCATTGCACAGATTTAGACTCTAAGCCACAAAAAGTTAGATGATTTACCTGTAATCACACAGCAAGCTGGAGGGAGTCACAGTAAATACATTTCCAGAAATGCATAAAAGTGAGCTATTTCAATCCTGCATGTTTAGGAATGTGTTTGGATACTTCAATAAGATAAACATAAAACCACAGCAATTAGGAATTGTTTCTAGCAGGCATCTCACCATTTTCAAAAATTGGTCTCTTAAAAGTTTTATAGCTACAGAGAACAAGCTAAAATTGTTTTAGAGTCTACCTATGGATTTTATTGGGCCCCATCCCCTCTCCCCCAGATCACTGTCAAATTCCTTTCAGTGTCTGTGACACATGGTCAGGACTGGAAATATCTTTTTAGGATGTCATATGTTTTTCTTTAAAGCTTAAAGTTTCAAAATATTAGCATTTAATTTTTGCTCACAAGTCATTCAAACTAGTGCATTTTCATCTTTTGTGTTTTCTCCATTCTCTTTTAAAAACCTCTCACTCACCCAACCTAATGATAGGAGTCCTAGAAAAGGAACGAGCCAGATGCCTTATTCACAACTACAGTCTCATTTACAACCTGTCCCTGAGCCCTCAGAAAATTGACCAAGCCTTGCGGAGTTTCCGTGCTGGAGAAAATACGCTCTTGGAGCCAGCGCTTCAGTACTTAAAGGAGCTACGATAACAAGCCCATATTGTGAGAACAGATGCTCCCGTTACCTCCCTTCTCACCCAGACACGTGTTTCTCCCCAGCCCGGGTGCAGCGGTGGAGGCATTGTCGGAATCGAGGCCGCGCAGCTATTGCGGACACGTGGGGCTTGGACTTGGTTTCTGGCTAGGACGCTTGCTCATAAGCAGCTCCAAGTGATCTGAGAAAACCAGGTTTTTCTCTTCTGAGGTGGCAAAAGCCCAATTTCTTAAAATCCTCTTCTAATCTTATAAAGCTGATGATGAATATTCAAAGATTTTTCTTTCTATATTGCTGATCAAACAGTGTTTTTGCAAACTCTGCAATTCCATATAGTAAAAAAACCATGCTAGATGTTGTCAACTTCCAAAAATGCCTGTCACATAAGAGACCTGAATATGTCTTTTTTTGATGAAGTCACTATTCTAGGATTTCTACATTATAAGAAAAATAAAAGTGTTAACAAAGAATTAGCTTAATACTAAGCAGCAGAAGCAGAATTTCAAGTGAGGTTTTCCGAACAAGTCTAATATTTTCTCTAGTACAAAGCTAGAAAGCGTTACACTGTCTCCAGGGATGTTTCCACACAGTAGTGGATACAAGTTTTTAGGAGGGACTTCTGGGACAAAGGATTCTGGAAATAGATGACTTCTTCTTTGTTTCCTCTGGTAGCAAAATCAAGCAAAGCTTTCCACTCCTTCCCATAGTTCTCCCCATCCTCAATTTGCACCCTTTGCATAATACACATTTACATTTACATCACACACACAGGAAGCACGAGTCCATTGAAGGAAATCTAGGACTTCGGAGAAAGAAGTATTCCTAGCACTATTATTAATGCTGAGGGACCTGGATGCTGATTTTCAAATCTCTGTGTGCAGGAGACAGGATGAAGGAGTTAGGTCAGGGGAAAAATAAATCCAAGACCTCTGTTGTTTCGTCACTAAGTCCTGTCTGACTCTGTGACCCTATGGACTGTAGCACATGGGGCCCCTCTGTCCATGGGATTTCCCAGGAAAGAAGACTGGAGTTGCCGCTTCCTTCTCCAAGGGATCTTCCCAACCAAGGGATCAAACCCATGTCTCATGCATTTGCAGGCAGATTCTTTACCACCTACGCCACCAGGGAAGCCCCTGAAAGTCTCTGAGTATCTTTAATACATTGTATATTATGGGGTATCTCATAAAGTCTTATGAATTAAGCCTTAAGAACCAAATAATTTGGCTCCACTAACATAAATAATCTCTGAGGGCCTTCTATTCTGACATGCTCTAGTTTTTATAATCCTTGAGTTGCCCAGAGAAATGCCGCTTGAGGCAGAACAACTACTCTAACATTCTAGAACCCTCAGGCTTGCAGGCTGACTTTTAGGGCAAGTTCAGTTTAGTACAGTCGCTCACTCACGTCCAAATCTTTGTGACCCCATGGACTACAGCACACCAGGCTTCCTTGTCCCTCACTAACACACGGAGCTTCCTCAAACTAATGTCCATTGCGTTGGTGATGCCATCCAACCACCTCATTCTCTCTCGTCCCTTTCTCCTCCTGCCTTTAATATTTCCCAGCATCAAGATCTTTTCAAATGAGTCAGCTCTTCACATCAGGTGGCCAAAGTATTGGAGTTTCAGCTTCAGCATCAGTCCTACCAATGAATATTCAGGACTGATTTCCTTTAGGATGGACTGGCTGGATCTCCTTGCAGTCCAAGGGACTCCCAAGCGTCTTCTCCAACAAAGTATCAATTCTTCCGTGCTCAGCTTTTCTAGTTATGATAGCATTATTAAATGAAGGAAGTGCTATGGGCTGGTATATATGGATTTTAACTAGGAGTTTCAAGGTCATCCTATAGGCAACATGGAGAAATACATCTTGGTGATGGTAAAATATTTGAACTCAAAGTAAAAGGCCTCTCAAGAGTCTTCTCCAACACCAAAGTTCAAAAGCATCAATTCTTCGGTGCTCAGCTTTCATTATAGTCCAACTCTCACACCCATACATGACCACTGGAAAAACCATAGCTTTGACTAGACAGACCTTTGTTGGTAAAGTAATGTCTCTGCTTTTTAACATGCTGTCTAGGTTGGTTGATCATAGCTTTTATCCCAAGGAGCAAGTGTCTTTTAATTTCATGGCTGCAGTCACCATCTGAAGTGATTTTGGAGCCCCTCAAAATAGTCTCTCACTATTTCCATTGTTTCCCTGTCTATTTGCCATGAAGTGATGGGACCAGATGCCATGGTCTTAGTTTTCTGAATGTTGAACTTTAAGCCAACTTTTTCACTTCCCTCTTTAACTTTCATCAAGAGACTCTGTAGTTCTTTGCTTTCTGCCATAAGAGTGGTGTCATCTGCATATCTGAGGTTATTAATATTTCTCCCAGAAATCTTGATTCCAGCTTGTGCTTCATCCAGTCCAGCATTTCACATGTTGAACCCTGCATATAAGTTAAATAAGTAGGGTGAAAATGTACAGCCTTGACATACTCCTTTTCCTATTTGGAACCAGTCTGTTGTTCCATGTCCAGTTCCAACTGTTGCTTCCTGACCTGCATCCAGATTTCTCAGGAGGCAGGTCAAGTGATCTGGTATTACCATCTTGTTAAGAATTTTCCATGATTTGTTGTGATCCATATAATCAAAGGCTTTGGCATAGTCAATAAAGCAGAAGTAGATGTTTTTTATGGAATTCTTGTTTTTTTGATTATCCCAATTTGATCTCTGGTTCCTCTGCCTTTTCTAAATTCACCTTGAACATCTGGAAGTTAACAGTTCATGTACTGTTGAAGCCTGGAGGATTTTGAGCATTACTTTGCTAGCATGTGAGATGAGTGCAATTGTGCAGTAGATTGAACATTCTTTGGCATTGTCTTCTTAGAGATTGGAATGAAAACTGACCTTTTCCAGTCCTGTGGCCACTGCTGAGTTTTCCAGATTTCCTGGCATATTGAGTGCAGCACTTTCACAGCATCATCTTTTAGGATTTGAAATAGCGCAACTGGAATTCCATCACCTCCACTAGCTTTGTTTATAGTGATGCTTCCTAAGGCCCATTTGACTTCACATTTCAGGATTTCTGGCTCTAGGTGAGTGATCACACCATCATGATTATCTGGGTCATGAAGATCTTTTTTATATAGTTCTTCTGTGTATTCTTTCCATATCTTCTTATTATCTTCTGCTTCTGTTAGGTCCATAGCATTTCTGTCCTTTATTTTTCTCATCTTTGCATGAAATGTTCCCTTGGTATCTCTGATTTTCTTGAAGAGATTTCTAGTCTTTCCCATTCTATTGTTTTCCTCTGTTTCTTTGCATTGATTGCTGAGGAAGGCTTTCTAATCTCTCCTTACTATTCTTTGGAATTCTGCATTCAAATGGGTGTATCTTTGCTTTTCTCCTTTGAGGGCAAAAAAGAAAGCAAACAAACATGGCTTTCACATGCTACCAAAGTGCCAAATGAGGAAAATTAGAATATTAGATCAGACCTTCATTATGCATTGGGCAATTACTGTTTGCCAAGAACTTGACATATTTTGTTTCATCCGAATGTGACAACTAGATGTGGAAAGTTTCATGGCTCTGTTTTACAGATTAGGAAACAGAGGCTGAGAGAAGTGAAGCGTAAGAAAGCTATTGAGTTGTACCCATGGATAACTGGCTGGAGGGACAGGATCTTCCTGAAAGCACTGGGCACATGATCCTTAGGAGTGCCCTGGTAATGCTTATAAGTAAAATATATATAAAGATAAAAGGAAGGTGGGAGGGAGGTTCAGGAGGGAGGGGGATGTATATATACCTATGGTTGATTCATGCTGATGTATGGCAGAAACCAACAATATTGTACATCAATTATTGTCCAATTAAAAATAAATAATTTTTAAAAGTAAAGATAAAAGGAATTTCTGCCTACACCAGATATACCATTAGGCCTTGCCACTTGCTTTAATGTAGATTCTCAAAAGTCCAGAATGAAGTGAACTGAATAGATTTTTGCTGAAAATTGCTGTACTTATAAAAATGCCCCAGTATATCCTACTTATAAAAATGTTCTGTGGGAAAGGGGACTGGAGAGGTCTTTAGGGTGAAGGGAGGCCCTATACATGAATCTGGAGTTGTTTATGAGGTCCTGCAGGGCAGTGATTTCACCTGGCCCAACACCTGACAAACAGCCTCAGCACCCACCGACTCCACTGACAGAAGGAGGCATGGGAGTGCCCCACAGCTACGTGACCCAGGCCACGCACACTCTACTCCTGCAGCAGTGGCAGAGTGAGTGCTTCTAGAAGGGGGTAGCCACGGCCAGATCTGGGTCCACAGTCACCTTCTAACACCACCCCCCACCCTTCAGGGGAGAAAAACAAAAGAATAAACTTTAAAGCCAGCCAAGAGGATTTCCCTAATGGCCCAGTGGCTAAGACGCCGCACTCTTAATGCAGGAGGGCCAGGTTCAATCCCTGGTCACGGAACTAGATCTCACACGCTAAGCGTTCTCATGCCGCCACTGAAGACTGTGCACGCCACGGCGAAGATGGGAGATGCCGCCTGCTACAGCTGAGACCCGGTGAAGCCAAATAAACAAAGTAAAAGGCTGTCTTTAATAAAAGGAAAAACCAGCCAACCCTGCTCTGGCACTTAGCAGGTGGCCGTCTTGGCAAATGCTAAAATCTCCCTGAGCTTCAGTTCCTCATGTGTAGAATGGCAATAATTGTACTTTGGGGGAAAGTTTTCTAAATGCTGAAAGCCATGCCATTATGTAGTAGTGATGGAACTTTCTCGGGTCTCTCCCCTTAGCTGCCGACCCTCAGGAAGTCTGAAATGACACAGGGCAGTAAGGCTACGGCTACATCACAAACGAATCTGAAGATGCATCTGCCCTCCGGAGCACAGTACCAGTGGCTGCTGTGTCATTTCCTGACTAGAATTCTCCACTGCTCTACCCCGGCTATGTGTGATATGTGTGTGTCAGGGGGTGATATTTACAAGACTGGCACCTGCAAAAGTGAATACTCATTAGATTTTCTCTGAGTAAGCATTAGAAAACAGAAATTCAACCTAAGTCGTAGAAACAGGCTAGATATCCACGTGACAAAGTGACGGCAGAGGTTAAATGAGGCCAAGCTGTGGAGCAAACCACAATGGACACAAACAGCAAAATGCCATGAAGTCATTATGCTTTGGAATATTTTTAATGCCCTCTGTGCTAGGACTTCTCCATTTTGCTTATGTAAAACCTGTTACCCTTCTCTCTTCTTTTCTTTCTCAGATCAGATAAAGGTATTTCATATACACCCTGTGACTGTGTCATTGTGAACTTCTAATAAACATTGAGAGGGAATTTGGGCTTCCCAAGTGGCACTAGTGGTAAAAAAAAAACAAAACAAACACAAAAAAAAACACCCACCTGCCAGTACAGGAGAAATAAGAGACACCAGTTTGATCCCTGGAGGAGGGCATTGCAACCCACTCCAGTATTCTTGCCTGGGAAATCCCATGGACAGAGGAGCCTGGCAGACTAGAGTCCATGGGGTCGCAAAGAGTCGGACACGACTGAAGAAGCAGCACGCATGCAGAGGGAGTCTGGTGTCTGTGATCTTGACCACTTTCTCTAGCAGGATCTTTCTGGGTGTCTGTGTGCGGTAGACAGGTTAACCTCCAAGATACCCCGGAGAGACTTGGTGTCAGCTGCAGCTGCCTGATTGTCCAAAAGCCTCAGCCTCTACACGTGGAAGGAGCACTGAAGACATGGCTGGATCTCACCGTCTGGGCAGACTCTTTCCCAGATGTGTGACCTTCAGCAGTCCACTAGGTCCCCATTCATATTGAGTCAGATAGTGTTTGCACATTGCCTGATAATATACTTGGACATGAATGTGCTCGATAAGGGGGACAGCCTTCTATTTTATTCTTAAACCGTGTTCCCTTTTGCCCCACATGCGGTGATGCACCCTCTCCAAATATGGACACCTAATAAGTCAACACTTGGTTCACTGATTGTGCGGTCCCAGAGAAGAGACCTCCGACTTTCTACTCTTCGTTCTCTTGCCTGTCCTTACTCCTCACTGTAAGCCAACCAGGTTGACACTCCTATGCCTACTGTGCAGATGAGACACTGAGGCCTACCCAAAGACTAAAAGCCAATGAGCAACTGAGTCAGGACCAGACGCAAAACATACCTTCAAGGCCAACAGTGCCCTACAGGTCACAGAGCAAAGAACCCACAGACATCCTTGTAGTGTGAGTGGCCTGGCTCCCAGAGTGTCTGCAGACATGCCAGGCCAGGGCCAGTCTCCCTGGCTTCTGTCTCCAGCACAGAGCGGGCGGCCAGGACACATCTATAGAATGGCATGCGTGCATGTTCAGTCACTCGCTCATGTTCAGCTGCGCGCAGCCCCGTGGACTGCAGCCCGCCAGGCTCCTCTGTCCATGGGGTTCTCCAGACAAGAATACTGCAGCGGGTTGCCATATACTTCTCCAGGGGGTCTTCCCGACCCAGGGAGCAAACCCACGTCTCCTGCACTGCAGGCAGATTCTTTACCACGGATCCACTTGGGAAGCCTTCTGTGGAATGGCACCTCCACATGAGCATTTGGGAAACTCAGAAGCATTTTGCCCTCTTCTAGTTCTCCCAGCTCATCACCACCTTCTGGGGACAGGAAGGTGTTTTCAGGACTCTGGACGTGACAGGTTCACACAGCAGAAGCACAGCTGGGCAGATCCTGCCATCCAAAGAGTTTGCTCAGTGTCCACTGACTCTTCAGAGCGATTTCCCAAGGTCGCTAAGAGAAACAATAACAGGGCTTGATATTCTAATTGAGACCAGAACCTGGACAGCTGTGGAGCTGACTGGAGAACTCTGTGACTCGAAAAAAAACTGCTTGCCTTTCTAGTCCCTGTTTCCTCCCCACCCGCCTCTCCTAAGAGCCTTTCAACTCCATTTCCAAGGCTCCTTAACAACAAAGGTGGGGGGGAGGGTTCCCAAGCTGCGCCTCTGGAATGCCAGCCATTCCCCTTATTGGCATTCAGGGCCCCTCATCTGCCTGCACAGTTGGCCAGGGGGGCTGTGTGGAAGGCAGAGTGGCTTGGGGGAGGCCCAGCATTTAGCATGGCTCATTGGGACACTGGAAGCCTCTACAAAGAGTTTCCAAACAAAAAGCATCAACACTGTTTGTGGTCCCATCAGCCTGCCTGGGGCACAATATGGCTCTGGCTCGGCCACACGCTCTCCCCCAGGCTCCGTGTGCAGCCGTGGTGGGCACTCCGCAGACACGTCCTGGCGCTGAGCACCGGCGTGCAGAAGGCCCCCCTCCACCCCCAGCTCTGCACCACCAGGTCTCTCCTCAGTCTACCCAGGTCGAACAATGGGCGGTCTCTAACTGCTGGTGGCAGTGCCCCGGGGAAGGGGCTTGACAGAGGGTAAATGGTCAGACAGTAGGACAATCACAAACAGATGGTGCTGCTGGGCATGGATTCCAGACAAATTCACAAGCAGATTGAGCTCTGACAAAGACTTATCTGGTGGGGAGCAATTGGCGCCTTATACCAATCCTGCTCTCCCACACAATCTTTGACAATTCCGTGAGGTTCTGTCTCACAAGAATTCCAAAATATTGATCAATAGACCAATCCCTGGGAGATTCCAAGCAGCAGAGCTATTTCTCAGCATGCTCATAAAGCCAGACGAATTTCCTTCAGCCTCCCTGTGTTTGAATACCTTCAGAGACGTGGATCTCATTACTTGTCATCTTTTTCTCTCCAGACAACTCCAATTTGTTCTTCTAAAATGGGTTACCCTTGCAATCCCTTTTCTATGGTCCCTTGGGGCCAAAGGAAGAGGAAGAGGGAGAGGAGGGGAAAGAGGAAGAAAAGAAGAGGGAGGGGAGTAAGAGGGTAAAGGAGGCAGGGAGAAGAGGGGAAGAGGAAAAGGAATTAAGCCACTACAAACTTGGGGTTGTTTGTTATTAAGGCAAAACTTGAGTAAGCTTGCTGATATGCCTTTATTTGAGCAAACTCTGGGAGATGGTGAAGGACAGTGAAACCTGGCATGCTGCAGTCCATGGGGTCACAAAGAGTCAGACACAGCTGAGCAACTGAACAACAACAACACCTTGGACAGTCAGACAAAAGGGGACATAATCCCATCAGTAGTCCTTGGAACTCTGCGTGTAAAGCTGTAAATTCAGATGCTCTAACTCAGTCATGGAGTCTTTCTCAGACACTATGGCGGAGATAGCTAGATGTCCACCCAAAATTTTATTCCCTCTTCTGTAATGGGGATTTGAAGGTTAAAAAAAAAAAAAAGTAGCTGTCCAGCAGAGATTACATTTCCCAGCATGCCTGGCACTGAGGCATGACCTCATGGGATGTGAACAGATGTCATATGTGATCCTTCTCAGCAAAGTATTTTAAGAAACAGCTGGCCTTCTCCAGTTTGCCCTTCCCCCATATGCTTTTAATGATTAAAATCATTCTACTTTTTAATCAGAATCACAATGAGGTGCACCCTTAAACTGGTCAGAACGGTCATCATCAAAACGTCTACAAATAACACATGCTGGAGGGGGTGTGGAGAAAAGGGTCCCCTCCTACACAATTGGTAGGCATGTCAATTGATTTAGCCACTGCAGAAAAAGAGTATGGGGGGGGCGGTCCTTAAAGAATAGAAGTAGAGTTACTACATGATCCAGAAATCCCACTGTGGGAATGTATCCCCCAAAAGGTGAAAATTCTAATTCAAAAAGATACATGCCCTTCAATTTTCATAGCAGCACTATTTACAATAGTCAAGCTATGGAAACCACCCAAGCGTCCATCAACAGGCTCCTGATGCAAGATGACCTCCCCACCTCTGGATCTTTACTTGTAAATTTTAAATAATATTCCAGGCCTCAAGTGTGACTGTCAATGAACAGGTGAAGAACCAGTGGAAAAGTATCGAAGAACTCCTGTATTAGCTAACAGGCTTCTGAATGTATCACTGTGGTTCCCAGAGGAGGCTAGGCAAGGTAGTAAGGGGACACTGTATCAGCTACTTCAGCCTAAGATAAAGTTGGTGTCTTTATGACTTTAAAATAGTTCGTATGCAGCTTATTTTCTTTTTGCTTAATCAAATAAACAAGAGAGATTTTGTGGGGGGGAGGGGGAGATGGAATACTACTCAGTCATAAAAAAGAATGAAATATTTCCATTTGCAGCAACAAGGGTGGACCTAAAGATATCATACTAAATGAAGTAAGGCTGACAGAAAAAAGACAATGTTATATGATATCATTTATATGTGAAATCTAAAAAATAATACAAATGAATCTATGTCCAAAACAGAAATGGACTTCCATGGTTACCAAAGGGGAAATGACTCAGGGGAGGGATAAATTAGGAGTCTTAGATTAAACAGATACAAACTACTACCCATATAATAGATAAGCAACAAGGATTTTCTATATTGCACAGGGAACTATATTCAATATTTCATAAAAACCTATAATGGAAAATAATCTGAAATATATGTGTGTCTGTGTGTATATATACATATGTGTGTGTGAATCACTTTGCTGTACACCTGAAACTAACACGATAATGTAATCCAGTACACTTCAATAATTTTAAAAAAATTAACATTCTTCTTCTTTACTTGCTTTCTGATACCTATTGGTCTGTGTTTAGTTTATCAGAGTATGTTTCCTGGAACACTGAGACCAAGCAGGGCCCTGCAAACAGGTGTTCTGTGTTCAAGGAAGTTCAGGAAGTGCCCTAGGCTCTCTCTCTTCCCCCTTGGTGAATCTAAATGCCTAGTGCACAGACAATTGAGACAAAACAAAACAAGACAAATTATCTCACCCTTATTTAATCTAAACGCATTTGACAAAAGAACTCTTTATTTTCAATTAATATGATTCCTTAGAACAAGTGTTCTATGCAAGATACCAAGAAGTTATGTTCTAAGTAAAGTTCTAGCTGCTACATTTATTCAGAAAATACATATAAACCACATATTATATCAGAAACTTTGCACTGCCAATGTTTCAGAGCCCTGAATAAAGTCTGGCCTATAAAGGCTATCAAATAAATATTAATAAGCAAAAAATTGTCACAAAACTGCATATTAACTATACAGCTGTTGATTACCTACCAAATAAGACCAACTATAGCTTGGCTAAAATACTGTAGAAATAAATATTTCACTGCATTCCTGTCTCACCACTGCCCGCCATCTCTCCTGTCTCATTTGCCACTCATTCCAGATTTTTATTTCAGCAACATTAACCATTCACTGCTTCTTAAAAACACTATGCATATTAGTGATTTCTTACCTCTGCATATACAATTTTCTACTCCTGCAATATCCTCTCAAACTTATTTTTTTTAGGTCTTCATTGAATTTTTTGCAAAATTTTTTCTATTTTATTTTTTGGTTTTCTTGGCTACCAGGCACGTAGGATCTTAGCTCCCTGTCCAGGGATTGAACCCTCACCCCCTGCATTGAAAGGCAGAGACCAAACTACTAGACCACCAGGGAAGACCCTACTTTTAATTGATGAATGCCTTTTTATCCTGTAAGAGCAAAATCGTATGTCCCTCACTGTGTAAAACTTTCCGAAACTCAAACCATGACTTACATCTTCCACTTTTCACCTCCATACGTATACACCTCTGAGTATACAGCCCATACCAAATAAGCCATCTCAAGCTGAGAATACTTCCACCGGGGCTGACCTTGGTTAATGACTTTGGTTAAGGATATTTCCTACTCCTTATTCAACCATGGCACCACCTACCCACATAGTCAGCTTGTGGGAGAAAAAGCAAAGAAACAGAAATACAGGTAGGAGAAGTATTGTATACTTTCAGTTCCAAGAGTGGGATGAGAGATTAAGAAAGGTATTAAGGAGATGTTGGTTCAACCTGAGAGAAGAGACACACTAAACAGTCAGAACCGGTGGACAGTGAAGCAGACTGCTCTATAAGGTAAGTATTCTTCTGTCCTCCAGTAGCTTTCAAGAAGGACAGAAACCTGTCAGTAAAGGGAAAGATGAATGGTTCCTCCCTATTCTATGAATGATGGAATAGTTGGGTGATGAAGCATCTGAGAGATGCCCAGATACCACTGACTAACTTGGGTTTCCTTCCTTCCAATGCTGACTCTTGTCTGAAATTGGCCTGTTGGGAGCCTCTCTCCCTGGCACTTAGCAGGTCAGGAAATGTATGTCTACCCTCATCTACCTGTCTCCCAGCTCAATCCTTCCCACTCAGAGAACAGTGCTTAGATGATACTATGATTTTCTTCAGCCCCCTCTGAAGGAAAATGAGGCATTGATGACTTACTCCTGTATGGATAACTTAGTTATTTGTTGATCCAAGGCCATTATGAATACCACAGACATACTACATGGATGAATTAGTAGAGATATTCTATCCCTCATAGCTCAGTTGGTAAAGAATCTGCCTGCAATGCAGGAGATCCCGGTTCAACTCCTGGGTTGGGAAGATTTACTGGAGAAGGGATAGGCTACCAACTCCACTATTCTTGGGCTTTCCTTGTGGCTCAGCTGGTAATGAATCTACCTGCAATGCAGGAGGCCTGGGTTCAATCCCTGGGTTGGGACCATCTCCTGGAGAAGGGAAAGGCTATCCACTCCAGTACTCTGGCCTGGAGAATTCCATGGACTGTTTAGTCCATGGGGTCTCAAAGAGTCAGACACGACTGCGTGACTTTCACTTTCAGTTTTCGAATTTTTATCCATCCGTCCATTCATTTATTTACTCATCAGTTCAACAAACTCCCCACTGTGTTTGAGCTGTGCTGGGTACCAGGCACACAGTGATGAGTAAGGCAGGATTCATCATCTGTCAGTGAAGACAGATGTTAGAACCGTAAGTACAGTGGAGTGTAAGTGCTGGGTGAAAGGAAAGCCAGGAGCCCCCACCACAAAAGAGGGCCATCCAGCTCAGCCCAGTGGTGGGGGTGTCACTGTCATCAGGAAGGACCTCTAAGAACATTTGTAAGCGAGCCAAGTCCTGGCAGAGGAGAAGCAATTGCCAAAATATGGACAGAAGTGGGGCACTTGGGTGGCAAGGATGAGTTTTCCCAGGTAGGCCAAACAAAATGAACAAAGCCCCTGAAATGGCAACCCACTCGAGTATTGTTGCCGAGATAATCCCACGGACAGAGGAGCTGGGCAAGCTATAGTCCATAATGTTGCAAAAGAGTCAGACACAACTGAGCGACAGAGAGTGTGTACACACACACACACACACACACACTTGAGATATGAGCCCTCTGTTCTTGGAAGTGGAAACTGTAGTTCCATACACTTGAAGCATCGTGCACTGGTGAAAGTGAGGGAGGCAAAGCTGGAGAAGGCAGGGTCAGATCCTGAAGACCCTGGTACCCAGCTAAGACTCCAGACAGAGGGTATGGGGTATGATGAGACCAGGTGAGTGTTCTGCTTCTTCAGGGGGTCATTTGGAGGAAAGCTCTGACACAGAAGAACAGAAGCAGGAAAACCTCTTCCATATTATTGAGTGACTTGGGTCATGTCATGTCGCTTAACATCATTAAATTTCAGTTTCTTCATCTGAAAGTAGGTTTTTAAGTACCTACCTTGCAGGGCCATCAAAAGGACTAGATATCTGATATGAAAAACACATGTGTTATACAGTGCCTAACACTACACAGGTCTCATCAAATGGCAGCTATGTGTTTAAAACGTTTATGTTCTGTAATAACCTGATTGCAAAAACAAAGGACCTAGCAAAGAGAACAGCCTTTCTTGGGAAGGGCACGAGGGATAATGCTATCAGCAGAACAGCTTCAGGGAGTCACTGACACTGATGCACACACAAGTAAATAATTTATGTGTTTGGACCATTTTTTAAAAGCCCCATTATTATTCCGACTCCCTGCCTCACAGTGATGCTGTGAGTCGCAGTGCATTAGTTAATTTCATGGCCCTGTTTTGAATCTTACAATATTTCATCATCCTGATTCAAAATATTCATTCCAAGTGGTTCCAACTTCACAAATAAATAATTCCTGTTGGAAAATGGAGTTTTCCCATCTGCACAGCCCATTTTCCATCTGTTCCTACAAGCTCGTACTAGGATGGATCTGGGTCTTCAGGCCCTGTTGATTAGTCCTGATTTAAGAAGAAATGTCTTTCTCCCAGATGGATTGTGCATTAGTGATAAAGATTAGTTTCCACTGTTATTAGTTACTACGTTAGAAGACAGCTTTAGAGATCTGGAAGTGGATCAAAAAGTACATGCTAGACAGGAAGAAGGAGAGAAAAGTCACACTGACTTAGCTCCCATCATGTACCTGACATTCTTCTAGGCACTACATGCACCATATACAGGTAATCTGACCATTATAACGACCCAACAAACAGGTAGATGTGATTACGTCCATCTGGTAGATGAGGGAGTGGAGGACAAAAGGGCCTTAAAAGCTTGCCTAAAACCACATAATTTGTAATTAAGGGAGCTAGAACTGATTCCAAAAGTCAGGCTTTCTCTCTAACACCAGAGATTCAAAAGAGCACGGTACTTTTTGAATGGACCAGAGAATGTATATGTGCTTTTTTTTTTTTTCAATAACCAGGTCATGTTCTAATAAAAGAGCATCCTATGAAGTCAAGGTAATTCATTTTCAAGTCCTTAAAATGACATGCAACTGTACAGAAGGAGAAAGCCACTTTTTTATATGATCAGAATATAGTCCTGTCTTAGAACAGGAGGCTGTAAGTTAGAAATCTTGGACTTAGTTTGGATCCCCAACTTATTTTCTTAAGGACAAATCACTTAACTGCCTGAACCTTGATCTCTTCAACTGGAAAGTGACAGTCTGTCTCACGCCGCCTCTTCAGTAACCTCACCGCATCCAGAGGGCACATCTATAAGGAACGTGTAAGAATGTAGAAGGGCACAGATTGTCAAAAGGAAGGTGAAGGAAAAGTGAGAGTGTTAGTCACCCAGCCGTGTGAGACTCTGCATCCCCAGGGACTGTGGCTCACGAGGCTCCTCTGTCCTTGGAATTCCCCAGGCAAGAATACTGAAAAGTTCTGAGCAAATATCAGATGCCATTTTCATTTCTATGTCTGCTTGCAACAAAATGCTTGCCTGCAACAAGATAAGGAGTTTGTGCCAGTGTATAAATCTATGCAATGCTTTCTTCATTGAAAAACTCTGTCTATGAAAAAAAAAATTGGGTAATCAAAATGGGGTGCTTCGTGATTTCCTTCATCGCAGACTATGGACAGACATCAGACTGTGGCCTGCACATAGAATCTTGCTATCTAGACTACCATGAGGGAAGCAGATTGGGTAAACACTGAAGTAGACCACCTCAGCTCTCTGCTTACAAGCTTACCTTGATCAGTTTATCTAATCTCTCTGTACCTCAGTCTACTCTTCTGTAAAGTGGGGTTACTACCACGCTCAGCATAGTTGTGAAGAGGGGATGAGAATACACATGACTGGGTAGAACAGGACCTCAGACAAAGTAAACAAAAAATGTTTTTTATCATCATCATCATCAACTCAAAGCATCTGTCCTCCTGATCTACCGCAATGAGACTGTTCCCAACACTAGGGGCTGTAGCTTGGTTGTTACAACTCAGGGAGTTTGTGATACTACCAGCATCTAGTGAGCAGAGGCCAGGGATTCTGCTAAACATCCTACAATGCACAGGGCAGCCACCCACGACAAGAAACATTCAACCCACAAAGTCAGTAGTGCTAAAGCTGAGATTCTTACAGTAGAGACATTTCTTTGGGTTTAGGTCTCCTGTTATCCAATAAAAATCTAATAACAGAGCTGAAGCTTTATCTAAACATGTGCTTTCATGGAATGTCAGCCTTCAAAGAGACCTTTGACCCTAAAATTCACCACCGTGTGGTCCAACTACCTGTTTTATTGAAAGCAAACCTCAGAGGGGCAAGGACTTGCCATCTTCCTCTCTCATCTAGTGGGTGAAGGTGATACTTCTGTTTATCCTTTCCTTCAGTCTTGCCTCCTAAAAGCGTACCTCCCCAGACTGATGTGAGAGACCCAAGGTCAATGTCATCGGACTACCAAGCGAGAGAGCTAAAATTGCACCCCATGTTTCCAGACCCAGTGACTGAGAAGCTCAAGTAGGGAAGAGGTTCGTGCAGCCCAGGGCAGCTGTAGCTCAGAGACTAGGCTCCTGTATCTTTTGACCCTCACCCGGAGAGAGTCTGGTCCAGAAGGTGGAGATGGGTAGTACAGAGCACTGGACTTGGACTTGAGACTGAGCTCTGCTGCAACATTTTCCCTATGTTACAGGTCAACCATATAAACTTAGACTATCAGCACTAAGCATCTTTTGAAGACTTCAAGTCCAAAGTTTTCAAAATTCATCTTCCTTCATTCATTCTCTCTCTCTCTTCTCCCTCTTTCTTTCTCCCTCATTCTCCACTAGTAAAATGATGTATTATAATAAAATGTACTTACCACATAGAGCTGTTTGTAAGATTCAGTGGCATCAACAGTACAAATGCAAGTTGCTATTAACAGTTAAGAGGACAGATCAACTGTGAGACTTTAGAAAAGTCACTTAACCTCACACTGCCTCAGCATCCTCATCTCCAAAATGGGCATATTAATATTGTTACCCACCCCATACTGCTGTTGTGAGGACTTAATGAGGTAATATACATCAAGTACTTAGAATAGTGTTTGGCTCATAACAAGTTTCAACCAGAGTGTTAGCTGATATTGTAAATGACCATCACTTTGCCTGTCTGGCTCCTCCTAGTGAAGTCCAACAGCCATTCACATGCAATAGTCCTAAGTAACTCAGGGAACTCTACAACGGCCAAAGAAGAGGCCAAACTTTCTGCCAACTCCCAACCCAGGGATGGAGCTGAGGTTCCTGCGTTACAAGCAGATTTTATTTCCCGTCTGAGCTACCAGAGAAGCCCATCAAGGGGGTCCGAGTCCTGAGAAGTCTTTCAGGACTAGGAGACAAGAGCTCCCTCTGCTGCCCAGAACTGGAACGGCATGGTCCTCTCTGACAGCTTCATTAATATTCTGTCCTCTCTGCCCTGCCAATCTTGAAAACGCACTTCCCAGACTGATGAAATTGCTTCTAGATACTAATATCATCAGTGAGGCATTTTCCTAAACAGCTGACTCATGATTTTTTTCCATCAAAAGGAACCATCTTTCTAGGCTCTAGTTAGAATGTGAATAGCTGCCTGTTCTCCATTTCCCATTAGGAAGTGATGCTCGGGAGCCTCGGTAACTGACGAGGGCACTCTCCGCACTGGGAAAGAAGCAGCAGAATTGGAGCATTATAACAAATTGTTCCCATCCAGCAATCACTTTGTAATGTGACTGTTTTCAACATAAACTCATTTGTCTTGTTGAACAGATGGCGAAAAAAAAAAAAAAATGTGCTCTGTCTTTGCATTTCTGACTCCCTTCAGAAAGACTCTATCCCAGATTCAGAGGTGAGCAAACAGGCTTTATACCCAGCTGGGTCCCACGGCCTGAGTGAAATAGGACAGGGTATTCCTATTTCCCGGGAAGAAGGCTCGTGCTCACTGAAAGCCTACTATGCCAGACAGGTTTAGTATAATCTCCTTCAATCTTCATAACAGTCTTGGGAGCTAAAGTTTACCTTGCCTAATTATAGATGCAGGACCCGAGGCTCTGAGAGGTTCGGGAACGTGGTTACAAGACTGCATGACCAGCCAAGGGTCTGAGCTTTGTCTACTGCTGTTCATACTGTCTCCCAAAGGCTCTAAGTCATTTTGGGAAAACTGGCCTGCAAATTGGTGAGATAGCAGCAGCGGTGAGCAGGGGAAGGAACCATCCAGTGCAGTTTGGACAAAGGGAGCCCCCTGTTCCTCTCATGGGCCTGACTTGGGACACCCCTCTACACCTTCTTCAGGAAGGACCCTTAGTTATCTTGGAGCTGCCTAGAATACGAAAATCCTTTCAAATGATGGATTCTACTGGAAAATTCTACCAAACATTTAAGAAAGAAATAATATCAATTCTACACAAACTCTTCCAAAATGTAGAAGAGGAGGGAACATAGCCCAGTTCACTTGGGATACTCGGATACCAAAACCAAAGATGTTGCAAGCAAAGAAATCTGTGGATCCATCTCTCTCTTGAGCATGGACTCAAAAATATTTAACAAAATACTGGCCAATCAAACCCAACAATACATGAAAAGGTAAGTACCAAGTGAAAGTGTGTTAAGTGGTAATCACTCAGTTGTGTCTGACTCTTTGCAACCCCCTGGACTGTAGCTCACCAGATTCCTTTATCTGGGAAATTCTCCAGGCAAGAATACTGGGGTGGGTAGCCATTTCCTTCTCCAGGGGATCTTCCTGACCCAGGGGTCAAATCCAGGTCTCCTGCACTGCAGGCAGATTCTTTACCATCTGAGCCACCAGGAAGTCCCTTAAAGATGCAAGGTTGAATAATAAAAAACCAGTCAATGCAGTTCACCTTATCAAGGGACCAAAGAAGAAAAACCATATGATCACCTGAATAGACCCAGAAAATGATGGCGACTAACCCTGGTGTTTTCCAGGTAAGGAGCTTGGAACCCGGAACGGAGGAAATGCCCTCTCAGAGTCACAAATTACTGACAAATCCAGATTTAGAATCCAGCCCTCCAGACCTGAGAACTGTGTGGATTTGTCATCCGATGCTGGGGGCCAGAGAAGGCTTTGAAGCATAGAGAGGCAATAACCCAGAGACTCAACTCTCACATGCAGCTGAAGCAAGAGAGGGAGAACAAGTTAATTCCAGCCCACACCATGCTAGAAAATACCTGAGTTCTAGCTCATAAGCATTAAAATCAAGGGAGCACTGGATTGGTGGAGAAAGATCATGCATTTCCCGTAACTTTCCCAATGAAGTGGAATTTACAACTGTTGAAAACATGATATAAAAAAAAATCCACTTCACAATTTGAGAAATATGAGCCACAGCTATAGCTCTTTTGAAATAAGGTCTTTAAAAAAAAATCACAGGATTTTCATGAAGATGGGGGGAAAGGCTATGAACTCATTGGTGTAACTGAATGACAGAGACCCCTCAGTGCTACCACGCAGCTGAAGCTCAGCTCAGTGACCTTCACTAACATTTCCTTTCACCAACAGGCTACATCAAACCATTTTGGTAAAAGCTTTCTTTTTCTTCTTTACAAATTTAAGATCTTGGTCACAATAAGCTCATGTTTCTTTACTCTTGGTTGTGATGATTGGAAAACAAAATCAAACCAAAGTATCTCTTTCTTCCCCAGGCAAATTCTCTGAGGTTCTGTCTCTGGAAAACCCTCTGTCCATCCTTCATGTCCCTCCACACACACACACACACACACACACACACACACACACACGTACGCACATGCACACACCACTCTCATCTCTGCAAACACACACACACACCCCACTCTCTTCTCTGCACACACACACACACACATGCACACACACCCCACTCTCTTCTCTGCACACACACACATACACA
>ML664246.1:32909-67023 GCA_007570785.1 Antilocapra americana | reverse complement strand
CACACACACACACACACACACACACACACACACACCACTCTTCTCGGCCTCTTCCTTTACCTGGTTCAGAACTCGTGGGTGAGGTGACTAGAAATCATGTGTGTCACCAGAGCATTAACTGACTACAAACTAGCCCCAGCCTCAGTGTCTTCAAAGGGAAGCAGAAATTAGATGTGCCTTTGCTCCCTGCATTTCCTCACATCCTGGCCCTTTTAAGTTGACCTAGGATGTTTTGGAGCTTACAGTTTAAAAGCAACTCAAATATGTGATGCCCTTGATTGTCTTCTAACCACACTTTACAGACCCAAAAAGCGGGGCTTAGCAGGTGGGCAAGTGTACTCACTCACCCAGTTGCAGATGGCAGGTGCCGTGGCTCCTGACCATAATGAAAGCACAGTCTCCTTGGGGGCATCAGCCAAATATGTGAACAGTAGCTTCATAAAAGCAACCATCCAATGACCTCTTACTATTTTCATGCACTGAGCTAAATATTTCCTCTTCAGTATTTCATTCAATCCTCATGGCTCCCCAGTGAAGTGGGTATGATTATACCCATTCCAATAAAGGGGGGGGATGCCACTGGGAGGTCATTTAATATGTCCAAAGTTATGTATAACAAGTAAATGACTCAGGACATGAACTTGGGCCTGCCACCAAAGTCTGCACTCTCCACTGCACTTGAGTCCATTTTGGAAAGGCAAGGGTGCCAAAAGAGACACAAGAAGGATGCGGTGAGGTTAGGAATGCGGTGGGAGAAGGGCGATGGGGAGGTGGTCTGTGGCTGAGAAGTGACGTGAGACGATCACATGGCAGTTGAAAGCTGTCTTGATTGATGGACAAGATGACTAAATAAAAAGTCAGATTCCTAGATGGAAACAATGCTGCAAACAGGATCAGAGGCACGGAAGTATATCGCATATGCAGCTAATACTAATAATTCTGCTTAGAAAAATCACGTGGGCACTTATTGTCATGACCAATTGTGAGCTGTTCTTGCGAGAAATGGGATACTAATGGTAAAGGGTAGAAATTTTATTTCATGAGATTTTTATATATAGTCAAAATTATTCCTGTCAACACCATGGTGCCTGCAGTCAAAAACCTTGCCTTCTATTGGGAAGATAAACAATTAAACAAGCAATTATGGCATAGCAGTAAGTCCTAGGAAAGGATAGGCACGGGTGACCCTGCCAACTCAGCCTTCAGGAAGGCGTGCTGGAGAGTGATGGCCAAGCCCAGCGCGGAGGCAGGGGTGGGCGCTGCCCGCACAACGACTTGGGAGTCTAGATGGAGGCAACAGCTGCTGAGACCCGGGCAGGAGACAGACCCTAGCCTGTTTGGGAGGCTACAGGTGTTGAGCAGAAGCGAGGAGAGCAGGTGGGAATCGGTAACACGGGAGGCCAGAGGGGCCCACGAGAGGTCAGCTCAGGATGAAGCCGCGTGCTGCGTCAGAGAGGAGGTGGGAAGGCACCCGGGCCCAGCGCGAGCACGGGCTGGCTTCCCATCGCAGCCAGCAAATCAATTACGCCCTCCACCGACTTTCGCCTCGTGTACTTAGAATGCAAGGAGCTAGCCTGCCAAACATCTGCTCCTCTATTAAGCATGCCATGGTAACCATTGCACTCCCGTGCGTCAGCGCCACCAGGATTGGTAATAATCGCAAGTGTCAAAAACGAGAAAGAATGGAGAAGGAAAGCTGTGCAAAACCCAGCGGTGGGATGGTCGGGCTGGCGGCTCTGCTCCGAGGCCCCGCCAGCTGCACCTTCTGCTGCCCCTGTTGGAGGCAGGGGAATTGATGGGGCTCTGGCCTCCTCTCGCCCCTTCTGTTGATCCCTCTCCCTGTATTATTCATCCTCTGCTTCAACCGACACTGGAAAATGTGCTTTGCCTTTGCCAGAACAACATATGTGCCCCTGTATCATTGTGCGTGATAGATAAACCCGCCAAGAGCTCCCAGACCCAGGGGCCCTCGGGTGAAGACCCCACATTGACACAGGCAGGCAGCATGGTGTCCTGGCAGGAGCGCGCTGCTACAGACAGACCCAGCTTAGAATTTCAGCATGCAAGTTCACAGGCTTGAGACTTTGGGCAAATCTCTTACCGTCTTTGAACCCACCTGCCTCTTTTGTAAAATACAAGTAGGACAGCTTACAGCATAGAGTTGTTTGAGGGCTAAAAGACAATGCATGGGAGATGGTACAGTGACTTTCACAGAAAAAGAATTCAAGCTTAGCTACTATGATCTTGTTTTTCAACTGTGCCGTGTTGTGCTGTGTGCTCAGACGCTTCAGTCATGTCCTACTCTTTGCAACCCCATAGACTGTAGCCTGCCAAGCTCCTCTGTCCATGGGATTCTCCAGCAAGAATACTGGAGAGAGTTGGCATGCCCGCCTCCAGGGGTTCCCAACCCAGGGATCGAACCAGTGTCTCAAGCATCTCCTGCATTGCAGGCAGATTCTTTACCGCTGAGCCTCTCTTAAAAAAAAAAAAAAATGCTAGGAACTATGCTGTGCACTTTATTCCAAATATTGACTCGCCACAAGCAGCCTTTAATGTAGACAACATGATACCCACTTTACAGACAAGAGGACTGAGGCTAGGGAGGTCAGGTGACAAGTCAGAGAACTGGTCATTGCAGGTCAGAAGGTGAACTCAGAGTCCACCTACAGCTACTCTCTCCCTGCTTAAACCATGCTGACTTCCTCATGTACAAAATTCTTCAGATGTTGAGCTGAAATCTGTTTCTTGATAAAGAGTATTCATAGGTCCCAGTTCTGTGGCTAGAACTACGGAAAATAAGGCTGGTCTCTCTTCCAAACATCAGCCTTTTAGGAACGCAGAGCCAGCTGCCACTCCCCAGCCCACCACCCATCTTCCTCTCTCTGAACTAAAAGGTCCTCCGCCTGGTTACACAGTCACTTTCTGCAGGATACCCTCCAAGACAGCCAAAGTCTTCCTCAGAGTGCCCAGAACCCTTGCTCTTGGATGCCTGGGTGAAGTTTCCACTCTTGCTCCAAGCGCTACGAGTCGCTGCATCTCGGGGTACCCGCAGAGCACCTGACCCCCCAGCCAGCGGCGCTTGGAGCCATCCCCTGGAAAACTCTCCCAGACGGCTTTCCTGCCTTTCCCTGGGTCTGCTCCAACCAGGAGGACGGAAGAGCGGGCTCCGGCGCCCTCTTGTGTTAAGGAAGAGGAATTTGCAGGACACCGACACAGGAGTGGAGAGGAAATCCACCTGAGGAGAAAGGTGATCTGATCACCTCTCGAACAAAACCCATCCAGCCCTCACCTGCAGCTGCTGTAAGCCTGCCTCTCTGGCTTGAATGCCGCTCCTTGTGTTGTGAGATGGGGGATAACCCTGGCTATTCCCTGATGGTTCAGCGGGTAAAGAATCTGCATACTACGCAGCAGATGCCGGAGATCAATCCCTGCGCGGGCAAGAGCGCCTGGAGGAGGAAACAGCAACTCATTCCATGGATAGAGGAGCCTGGCATGGTACAGTTCACAGGTCGCAAAGAGTCAGTCAAGAGCGTGCACATTGGCTGGGTTGGGGGTGACCCTGCGGGCAAGCCTGACCCCTCTGATGATGTCAGGCTAGCAGGAAAGAGGCAAGGCTGTCCCCACATCTTCACCCTCAGTAATATGTCACTCGAGCCCCCATCCTCAGCGTTCTTTCCGCTTTGCTAAAGGCACAAGGAGAAGGACATGAAGCCACAGCTGGGCACAAGCATGTGGAGTGGAGAGATCCTCCCACCTTCGCCCTAGGGCCAGGAGGGTGACAGAGGGGAGGAATCTGGGGACAGAGAAGGACGGAGCCAAGGCACTAACTGGATATCTTGATGTAGGATACACGCGAGCTCCAGGTTAGACATTTACAACTAGCCTCTTGATTACATCTCATGAGACATGAAGAAGTGGGCTTCCGGCTGGACACTTAAAACTGTTAGCACTTCTTGAGACAAGAGATAGATGGGCTGTAGTTCAGGCATTTACAATCAGCCTCCTGTTTGCCCTCTGAAATGGAAGTAACAATAGAAACACGGTAAATATCCAGTGTCTATCTCTTGAAACACATCAAGGTAATAGTAATGACAATAGTCAAGAATCAGGGCAAGGATGAAGAGGGGCAAAACCCTATTTGAGTAAAAGATTAAGGGATCCACGCTCCCTCCTCTTTTGGGACAAGGGAGACACTATACATATGCAGAAAGGCTCCCTTGGGTCAAAAGTCAAGGGATAATGCCAAGCCATAATGAGTTTGCCCCTCCCAGAGCCTTCATTTCGTATCCATCTTGGCTGAAGGGTGTGTACATACCCAGGGGAATGTCCCAGGGTAGGTCAGGTGTGGAAAAAGAAACCAGATCATTGGCTAAAGGTAGACAAAAGCCAGAAGAACTGAGCTAAATAAAAGACTTAAGCACTTCTTTACTGAACTTCTCCTCACCGGGAAGGATGCCCACACCCTCTCTGCCCTTCTCTCCAGGTGTGCACCTCGGCCTTGCTTTTGCCTCACCTAAACAAACTGTTTCTCTGTGTGCTCCCCATTCGTTGTTGTGCTGTGTCTCTAATAATAAACTTTGTACCTACATTTGCAGTTTCTGTCTCCGTGATAAAATGCGTATTTCTCTGGGGGCAAAGATCCAGGGAAGAATAGCTGCTAGCCCTGAACCCTTGCTGATCTAGTGACGCAGATTCCTGTTTTTCATCCAGGCTACCCAGGTTCAATTCCTGGGCAGGGAACTAAGATCGCACTTCACACCACCTCTCACTGCTGCGGCGCTGAGATCAACCTGAGGTCAGAGGGCTCCTTGAGTTGGCTCTCAGGGCTGCTGAAATATTCACTGCTGGTCCCACTTTCCAGCTTTGTGAAAGTATTATCTGGGAAGGTTTGTCCAGTAAAGCAAGCAACCATTCTTTTCTCTACCAAAAATTCACTTGGGGGTTGTTGGGCAAGTCGCCTCTCATCCTCTGGGCAGGGTGGTGTCAGAGGTTCCTTCCACTGTCATAATCAGTGACCTCGAACACAGGGTCATCCCCAGATCCGGTCCATGTCAGCCAACTAGCAGACTCCGGAGGAATTGGGCCCCAAGATTGCTAGGCTTATACAGAACACATTTCCATGAACAAGAACTATCATCAAATCTTTGCAGAGCATCTAAAGTACTCAATAGATACAGTGTTGATGCCATGATTTTTTCTTCCTTCACAGTAACAGGTCAGTCTCCAACAAGCCGAGAATTTAAAAAAAAAAAAAATTAGTGCGAACCACTGAGGGGCAGCTTCGGACAGAGCAGCAGAGAGAGGCGCAAGCCCATCAGAAAGATGGCTCGGAACCGCTGCTTTAGTCCTCTGCGTGCTCTGGCCCCCAGTGCCTGCCGGCTCCACAGCTTCACCCTCGGGTGCCATCACTGTCCCTGGAATCACACACACTATCCTTGGCCACGCAGCCAGAGGCGATGGACAGAACCAGGGCACCCTCTGGCTCTGCCAGAGGTCATGGCCTCTGCCTGCGAAGACCTCCAGGGTGAGGGCCAGCCAGCAGCTGCCCTGTTCTAGCTGGGTCCTCTCCCCACATCTCTCCTCCCTGGGATTCTGGCCTCCTAGAACCCCAGAAGTTATCCTCTGCTAGGAGGGTCCCACCACCTTCTTGGGTAGGGGGGCAATGGAACCAAGGAGGGAAAGGAGTAAAGTATGGGTGGCAAGACCAAAAAAAAAAAAAAAGACAAAGGAGAGAGAGATAAGTAACAAGGAAAAGGAGGAAGAATAATGAAACTGTGTCATAAAGCAAATTCTAAATATTTTCATATGACCCCGCTTAAATAATCCCATGTCTTGTTTAGTAATGGAGATCTTTTCCAAACATACATTTGCAGGGGGCGAGGGATGGGAGGAAGGAGCAGCAGGTACTGCAAGGTTTTAATAGAGAGCTATGATATTGATTTCAAATATGCCACTTCTGACCCCTCTCTATTTCCTTTAACATTATCTTCTACCAATAGAGATCCCAGCAAGGAAAGAGCTATCCGCGTCGCTTTCAGGTCATACTCCACTCCTTAACGAGAGCAGAGAAGAATTATTCTAGTAATAGAAGTTCTGTGAACTGCAGATTTGGGTTTCCCTGGTTGTTCAGATGGTAAAGAATCTGCCTGCAATACAGGAGACCCGGGTTCAACCCCTGGGTTGGGAAGATCCCCTGGAGAAGGGAATGGCAACCCACTCCAGTATTCTTGCCTGCAGACTCCCATGGACAGAGGAGCCTGGTGCGATATAGTCCATGGGGTTGCAAAGAGTCAGACATGACTGAGTGACTAAGCATACACGTGAAATGGGGACTTACTGAGAGTGTGAGCCCCATAGCCCCAACCAGGCTCCAGGACTACTCAGTAGTTTGTCTTTCGGCATGCATTAAAAAGTTGGATCTTTGACCTTGAGATCCAGACACAGTGATTCCAATTTCAGATTCATAACAATACTAGGAAAACAATATTATACTACCCAAAATGGGCCAGTAGGTCAGTCCTTAGAAACAGCACTTTACAGCATAATCCCACCATGTCTGTACCCAATGCAGCCCAGTTCTTCCCACACAACAGAAAGATGAGATGAACTTTGCCCCAAGACTTAGACATGGGAAGCAGAGGGTATGCTGAGTGTGTTTTCTATCTCATTCAAAATTAAAGGCTCAGAAAGCCGAGGCTTGCTCACAGATACACGCTCAGAGATGGCACACACAAAGGCAAGTCTCATCTGCGAGAGGCGGATAACAAGGAGGTGCAAGCAAGCAGGGCTGCCGAAGCCTGGAAAGGAAACGCCAGCCTAGAGGACGCCTTGATAACAGAATCCCCATGCCTGCTGCTCATGGTAGGCCATGTTAATGCAGCTTAAGGGTTATTTTCTTCTTTAAAGAATAGGTCGAATTTTATAACCGCGTCTTCTTCCAGCCAACAGACTCATGCTTTGCCAAGCTCTGTTAAGCACTGTCATTGGAAAGGAACGGCCCTTTCTAAAGAGGAAATTGGATGTATATTTGTATAAACCTCCTTTAAGAGGTCTGCATAAACCCCTGGTGATTACATGGCCTGGAGATTTGTTCCTGGCTCTGTTAGCTCCTCCAGCAAAAGCTTTCTCTCTCAGTTATCTCAGCTCATTCATGTAAGCTTTTGTATCTGGAGTTTTCAACCTAAACCATAAAACTACATCCGTTCAAAGGCTGGCTGGTTCGGAGACAGAGGCCAAGGTCATATTTCGATGGGAGGAAAAAAAGGGGAAGCTCAGATATACATTGTAAATGCAAAATGATGGTTTGTTGAGTGGTGTTGCCTGAAACACTTAGATTTCCCTGATCTAAATACCTTGTCCCTTTCCACCACCCACCACCGACATTATCTGAGACATAAATACTGTGACTTTACAACATGTAAACAACCACCCAGAAAGTAAAACATTCAATCAGAGGTGCGAGCTTTGGTGATATGGATGAAAATGTACACTAATATTTAGTTCCTTCCAAATTTAACCCAAAGTGAATTCAGCCAACTTAATGGTATGTGAAGACAGTCACAACTGAAGTCTTGGTCTGCTTTCATTGCCATGCACCCTTGGGAAAGGTGTTTCTACTGAAGAAATGCAACTGTTGTTTTTATGTTATTTTTTTATCAGCCTCACCTGCATTTTTTCCCAGGAAAATCTGCTTAGTCCTCACCAGCAACCATGAGGAGTTCTGTTACATGTCTGTGCTTCGTGCATAAGATATGTCAGAAGTGTGTAAAGCAAGAACATGGCCTTGGGAGTCCAATTGGTCTGTGTCTGATTCTCGGTCTTGTGATTCACCATCTACGTGACCTACCTGAGCCTGGGTTTCCTCATCTATAACAGGATGGTAGGGATAAAAAAATAATCCATATCATAGTGTTACTGTAACAATTCAATTAAATGAAACAATAAAAATCTTTAATGTGTTCTGAATGTAGCCTGCCTTTCATAAGTGTATTCATGAAGCACTGTAAGTAAAGATTACCCTGGAAGGCTCTAGACACAGGTAAAGATGAGGAAGAGGACGAGTTCTGTCACGAATGGTGGAGGCACCACATAAGAAGCCTGGGCTGAGCTTACCTTACTACGCAGCGGAGAGTCAAGCTTAATCAATATTGTTTCTCTCTGCTACCATCTTGCTTCTGGGCCACTAATGACAGGACAACTAAGGATCCATAATACATGTCAGAAAGTAGCATTAGAACATTATATTCTTCAAAACTAACCCTACCACACCCCAAAGGCATGGGTGATTACCCACGATTTTACAGCTTCTCCCAACCAACACAAAATCTTAATACCTTGTGATCGTCAAAGTAGTACTGTCATACCAGTCCACCACAGCTCACCACCATCATCCCACTGAGATGCCGATCCCATGACAACATCAGAGTAATACTGTAATACCAGTCCACCACAGCTCACCGCCATCATCCCACTGAGATGCTGATCCCGTGACAACATCAGAGTAATACTGTAATACCAGTTCACCACAGCTCACTGCCCTCACTGAGACGCTGATCCCATGACAACCACACAGTCACACAGGACCTGGACCACTCTGACAGTGGGTCACCCTCATAGTCTCTCTTATAATCTGTCTTTTCTTGAAATGGTAGTCAATCACTTCTTGTGTTGGCAGCACAGAATTGGAGTAGCCCCTCTAGGTCCTGTGAACTCTGCTCTTCTCTATCTGTATACACACTCTAGTTGACTTCATCCAATCCATAGCTTAATATACCATCTACATTCAGTATTTCTAATGTATATTTCCAGCCTGACCCTCTCCTCTGGACTATAGACTTCTAACTTACTACACATATCTTCACTTGGATATCTAAGTTATCTCAAATTTAAGAGTTCAAAAAATGAACTCCTAACTCCTCACCACCACCACAACTCCAAACCTGCTTTGCCCTCTATCAGAAAATAACAACTCAATTGGTCAAGCCAAAACCTCAGAATCATTCTTAACACCTCATTGTACTCCATAGTCACAGGATCAGCAAATCCTACAGTCTCTCATTTCAAAATATATCCTCAATCTGACCTATTCTTGTGAGCGTTCAGATATTATTCTGGCCAAAACTCCCAGCAGATTCTTATCAGGTTCCATATTTCAATTGTACCCCCTCCAGATAAAAATCTTTTTTTCACATAGCATAAAGAGTTTTTCTTTTAAATGTAGGCCAAATCATGTTAACAGAGTTTCTGTTTGCTAATGCCACTGAATTGTATACTTAATAGTTAAATGGCAAGTTTTATGTTCATATATATATATATATATATATATATATATATATATATAACCTACAACTTTAAAAGTGTGATAATGTAATAACAAAAACCATTGAATCGCATGCTTAAATGGGGAATTTATATCTCAGTGTGAGATTATACATATGTGTGTGTGTGTGTGCATTAGTTGCTCAGTCATGTCCAACTCTGTGATCCCATGGGTTGTAGCCCACCGGGTTCATCTGTCCATGGGATTTCTCAGGCAAGAATACTAGAGTGTATAGCTATTCCCTTCTCCAGGGGATCTTCTGACCCAGGGATTGAACTCAGGTCTCCTGCATTGCAGGCAAATTGTTTATGGTCTGAGCCACCAGGGAAGCCCATACATACATAGGTTATGTATGTATTAGTTAATTGTATCTCAACAAATCTGTTTAAAAGTGCTCTGGATAAAATAGAACAATTTTTAAATTATTGAAACATTTAAATAAAAAGTTAGTGTCTCATCAGATCTCCCTTATTAGAGCCACTTTTGAGTTCATTGGGAAAAACAAAGCCTTCAAACACTGAATAGTTGCAAAGAGCTGAAACGGGCTTTTCTCAGAGATTGATGGGATAATTGGTCTGTTTAAACGCTCCAGAGTGAAACCAAATTCACTTTTTCACTTGTGAAATACAGTGCTGCAGAAAGAAACCTCACACCCATCAGCATCACTTCCTGTTCTCCACCTCACCCTGCCCAGTTTCTAAGAATTTTAGTATTCTGGACATTTCATGTAAAATGGGCATATGCTATGTGATCTTTTCTCTAGCTTCCTTCAGAAAGCATAACATTCTTGAGATATATCCATTTTGTAGCCTGTATTAGTACTTCATTTCCACTTTTTGATCATTATGAATAATGCCCCTGGAAACATTCATGTACTAGTTTTTGTGCAGACCTATGTTTTAATTTCTCAAGTGTAAAAAGTGCTATTCACTCAGTCATGTGACTCTGTGTGACCCCATGGACTGTAGCCTGCCAGGCTCCTCTGTCCATGGAATTCTCCAGGCCAGAGTACTGGAGTGGGTAGCCATTCCCTTCTCCAGAGGATCTTCCCAACCCACGGATCAAACCCAGGTCTCCTGCATTGCAGGCAGATTCTTTACCATCTGACCTCCAGGGAAACCATATGTAATTATTTAAATAGTTATATTCCCCAACACGAATGGTTGATAAGCACATGAAAGCCCATTCAACGTCATTAGGGAAATACAGATCAAAACCACAGTGAGATTACTATACTGCTACTAGAATAGCTGTAATTTAAAAAAGACATACAATTGAAGTATTGCTGAAAATGTGGACAAAATGAAACCCTCATACATTGCTGGTGGGAATGAAAAATGCTGCAGCAATTTTGATAAACAATCTGGAAGTTCCTCAAAGTCTTAAACACGAAGTGGTCACATAACCCCGCAATTCCACTCCTAAGTATGTATCTCTAATTGGATTATTTGCCTTTTTATTATTGAACAATGAGTCCTTTATGAATTGGAATCCTTTATCAGGTATAGGGATAAGTATTTTTTCTCCTATCCTGTAGATTGTCATATCACTTTCTTGATAGCGTCATTTGAAACACAAAGTTTTTAATTTGGTTGAGGTCCAATTGCCATTATTCTGTTTGATTCTCTGAGTAGTACTTAATTCTCATTCTATGAAATGTTTTAGGGCCATTTCTTTACTTGGTGCTCTGAAATTTTGAGATCACATAGAATCATATGGCTCTTTTCCATGCATTGTGTTGGATACTCAGTAAGCCGTTTGTCTGGAAACAAATGGCCTATAATCTGGGAAACTGTGGGTGTGCACGTTCATGTGTGTCCATGTGTGCACACGTGCATGTGTAATCCCTCTCACAATGGAATTTTCCTTATTTATTCATTATGGTCAAAAAGGATGCATTTGAAAACTGGTTACGAGATCTGTGTACAAGAGTGGAAGGGAACTCTGGATTTCTCTGTAGATATCTATTAAACCTACCATTTTCAGTGTCAGGCCTCTCCTTCATGGTCTGTAAATGCCTGATGTGGTCAAGGTTGGAAGCTTTCTGGTTCAGTTTCTCCAAAGAGCAAACATCCTGAAATCTTCCAGAATAAAGAAGGGGTAAATAAATGCCTGTCTGCAAAGGACAATAGGATTTTATTACAGTATACAAATAGAAAGAATACAAAATTCTAACTTCATGCATCACCCTTGCCTTTTTTGGTCCCTGATCGTTCCATTTTTAGAGCTTTCCAAGATTTTGCAATGTGAGTTGAATTTGCTCTTTGCTGTCATTTCCCTGGTGTTCTGCTCTCATCTCTCTGCTAATACCTCCACCTTCTTTCCCTTAGTGGGTTGTGCGTGTGCTGAGTCATTTCAGTCATGTCCAACTCTTTGTGACCCTATGGACTATAGCCCGCTAGGCTCCTGTGTCTGTGGGATTCTCCAGGCAATAATACTAGAGTGGGCTGCCATGCTCTCCTCCAGGAGATCTTCCCAACCCAGGGAATGAACACGTGTCTCCTGCATCTCCTCCACTGCAGGCAGGATTCTTTACACTGAACCACCTGGAAGACCAGAGGCCCCTAACCTAGGTGCTTTCAGCATACTGGATCCATTTTAAATAATTGTTTTGGTTTTAACCCACTACTTTCCCTTACTTTCTCCCAGCATTTTTAAGGGCCAAGCATGCTGAAAGCACCCAGGTTAGGGTCTTCTGGCTTGGGTTCGCTCATGCAGTCGGAGTCAAACAGTGTTTGAACAAGAATGATGGGGGTCTGTAGCAGCTGTCTGTAGTCCAGGCATCTCTCCGCAAATAGTCCTAGGGCTTCTCCCTCTGGTCTCTCTACATGGTCATTTTGGTGGCCTGAATGTGATAGGACTTCCTACCTGGTGGCTCAGGGCTGAAGGACAAATGTCCTGAGAGCCAAGCAGAAGCTGCATTGCCTCTCACAACCCAGCTTCAGAAGTCACCAAGGGCTACTTCAGTTTCCTCTATGGTTCTACCAACTGGTAGATTGGTAGATCCATTGTTACCAGATCCAAGAAGGGAAACAGAGAGACCCTAACCTGGGTGCTTTCAGCATGCTTGGCCCTTAAAAACGATGAGAGAAAATAAAATAAGGTAAAGTAGTGGGTTGGTAATGGACAGGGAAGCCTGGCATGCTGAGGTCCACAGGGTCACAAAGAGTTGGACACGACTGAGTGACTGAACTGAACTGAACCCCTTAATGGAGAACGATTAGAGAATTCACAGTCACGTTTTGAACTGTTACATTCCTTTGAAAAGTGTCTTTATTTTCTTATTTCTTTTCAAGAGGAGATCAGAAACAGCTGTCATTCAGACAGCGATGACAAGCTGCCAGCCTTTGAAACAGCAGGTAATGTGAAATTGGAATTAATTAGCATTTAGAAAACCTGTGCAGAATGTCACACCAATGCAAAGGAAATGTATGTTGTTCCTTGAAAATTTTATCACCTATTAAAATTAGTTTAAATAAAAAGACAAAAACATAGCCAAAATTTTGAAGCAAAAAATTAAAAAAAAAATAGTTGGCTACTCTTTTTGTAAAATACTAAACTCATTTGTGTAAATTCAAATGTAACACAGGTGAAAAACATGCCTGCACTATTAAGTTTGGGAACACACAATAATTTCAGATTCACATGGGACATTCAATACAAAATTGCATATGACCATGTCCAGTGCTGACCCATACAATGACCCTGCAGGGAGTTTTTGTCCTATTTTTATTTTCTTCTATGCTTTTTATTTGGAAATAATTTCAATCCTACAGAAGAGTTGTAAGAATAAAGACAGTTCATACAGAGCAATCAATGGACATGCTCAGTGCAGTGCGCATTAGGTAGCGAAGGTGCCTGGACTCTGACACACGACCGCCAGCCACCCACTGTTGTAAACAGTTTGGCTTGTTCACGTGTGACCTATTCGTCATTTGTACTGTCACATCCAGGAAGCGCACCTAGGGCCAACCAGTGGAGAGCTCTTCCTGGACTTCCCTAGGTTTTTTCTCCAACTGGATGAACTTGCTTATTCCTTTCACTTCTCTGACTACAAAAAAGGGTGAGCCTCTTCCAGCTGCTGAATCCACTTTCCCTGTCATGGTACTGTCTACCTGAACCTCTTCCTCTAAAGCAAAGTGAACCATTTATTTGCTTGCTGTATCACCTGACTGCACATAATCCTTTTCACGCAAACCAAGAACAGATACAAGAGGGACCGTATCTGGTTCCCTGCTCTGACTCTAGGGCCTGGGGGCACTGGGGGCGGGGGGGGGCCTGGCGGCCTGTTAAGAGCTCCACACCTCTCTGTTGAATGAATGAATCTGTGCCTAAATGGTGGGTCCCAGTGCATAGTCCCTATATATTGCTTGCATACCTGTATGCATAATCCATCCTGCTACATAACAGGTACTCAGAAAAGAACTGGTTTGTCTTCTGGAGTTGCTCCTGGCTTCACTGCCTTTGTCCTCTCTGGTTGTGCGTGGCTTTCTGAGCAGCAGGCTCCCCCCTCCCAGAAAGGGCTCTTCCTAATACCCCTCTCAGCTGGCCTCACTGTCTCCAACACCAATTAAACAACGCCTGATAACTTCACCTGGCATTCTACATGTTGGCATCTGGATTCCCCCACCCCTAACAAGTCCCATGCCTCCTCTTGAATCTGCCACTGCTAAGCACCAGCTGATGATTGCCCAGACAGAAGCCATCTGCTGGTTATTAAGGAAAGTTAAATAAGCAAAGGAGCTCCGGGGAAGTTCAACACAAAAAGATCAACATATGCATAGAGAATTGGCAACTGTTTGGCCCCTCTGACACCAGGTTCGTTATGGCTATGTTAAGCGTGCTTCACTCAAGATGGCTCAGCTTATTGGTTCACGGGAAGCTCTCCTGATGCAGCCTGCCCTCATCCTCCTGCGTAATGCAAAAGCAGCCCCATAGCACTTCATTATAGCACATCTGTCGTTCATTCTGTCTGAACCACAGTCTCATTAGGGACTAGGGTGGGCCTTGTTAAGGGCACTAATTTGTTCAATCTATAGAGTACTTTTTAAACTTTGTATTGAAAGAGTCAGTCAATGAGCAAAATATCATTCCTGTTCTCATGAAGACTGTGTATGTGTGTGTTAGTCACTTCGTTGTGAAGATTATAGTGGAGATTTAAAGGCATGGTCTGTGTGACAAAGATGGGAAGCAAGGTATAAGATCCAGTCCAATGTTATTCTCAGAAGTTAAGAAGGATCGAAACTAAGAATGTCAAGACCAACACTTAGCAGCTGAGCCAAAGGCATGACGCTAAGCCAAGGGCGAGAAGCTGGCTGGACATGGCATGGAGAGCACGAAATCAGGAGAGAGGCCAATGAGAGTGAGAGGCATGCTGCTCAGGCGTGTCCGACTCTGTGCCACCCCACAGACTGTAGCCCACCAGACTCCGTCCATGGGATTTTCCTGGCAGGAATGCTGGTGTGGGTTGCCATTTCCTCCTCAGGAGGGTCGCAAAGGATGAAAAGCAGGACCGAGGCTCCTCAAGCTTCCTCTTAATGGCTATGCATTTCCTGGCACACAGAGACGTCAGAATGGTCCTTAAGGAACAGGCTGGGCTTGCTCACATGTTCATTTGTTCAGCATTTGTTCACCAACTACAGCACACTAGTATATGTCATATGATCTAAGAGGTAAGGGAGATAGATACCCAAGACCTGAGCCCTGGTACAGGATTCCAGCAAGGTTACATGAAAGATAAAAGCCCTATACACTAACCGAAATAGTAAGACACTAAGAGAAACTTCTGGTTTAGCTATCTGAAATCTAGACAATGTTTTGCTTCATTTTTTAATGTGAAAGACCTTAAGAAAAATTCTATAGGATAAGCTGGAAGACTGTTTATTTCAAGCTTAGGAAAATAAAAAAATGTAGCATTGTTTTCTGGGCCTTAAAGCCATGTGGAAATTGGACATAGCAAACATGTAGTCAGGAAAATCTTTAGAGATAAATGAAAGGAAATCATAAAGCAGTGTAGTGTGGTGGGAAAGAACGTGAACATGGCAGTCTCATCTTGACCCTGCCACTTAGCTGCTGAGTGACCTTGGGCAAGTTATTTTTTTTTTAATTGGAATAAAGTTGCTTTACAATGTTGTGCTAGCTTCTGCTGTACAAAAACATGAATTAGCTCTAAGTACACATGTGTCTCCCTCATAAGCCTCCCTCCTGTCCACCCCTCTGGGTCATCACAGAGCACTGAGCTGAGCTCCCTGCGCTATACAGCAGCTTCCCATTAGCTATCTATTTTAGACATAACAGTGTATGCATGTCAGTGTTACTCGCTCAATTTGTCCCACCCTTTCCTGCCCTTCTGTGTCCACAAGTCCATATTCTAGGTCTACATCTCTATTTCTGTGCTGCAAATAGGTTCAGCAGTACTATTTTTCTAGATATTATATATATATATATATATATATATATATATATATATTCAGATATATGATACTTGTCTTTCTTTCTGACTTACTTCACTCTGTATGAGAGACTCTAGGTTCATTCACATCATACAAATGACCCAAGTTCATCCCTTTTTATGGCTGAGTAATATTCCATTGTATATATGTACCACATCTTCCTTCATTCATGTGTCAATGGACATCTAGTTTGCTTCCATGTCCTAGCTACTGTAAATAGTGCTGTAATGAACACTGAAATACATGTATCTTTTTAAATTATGGCTTTCTAAGAGTATACATTGGGCAAGTTATTTAACCTCCCCACACTTCTGTTTCCTCAGCTGGAGTGGAAATTGTTTGCAAAAGTGGCTGTAACATTCCCTCCCATACTCTTTGTAAAGGGACTTTGCCACTCTCCCCATAAAAGGAGGACTCTGATGACCCCCTTCAGTTTGGGCTGGTTACCTGTTTTGGCCACCAGAATGTCACAAAGGCAAAGCTGTCTCACTCAAGCCTTGCACCTTAAGAAGCCTTTCAGTGCTCGCTTTTACCCTCTTGGAAGCCAGCCACCATGGAAGGAAACTCAAGCCAGACTATTGAGAAGCTGCAGACCACATGGAGAGAAGGGCCATGTGGTGGAGGATCGAGCTGCCTCAGTAGACAGCAGCATAAGGCTTCAGAGGTTGTGAGAAATGACCTTGGGTCTCCCAGTCTCAGTCCAGCCCCCTGCAGCCAGCACCACATGAAGCCAGGACGAACATTCTTGCTGAGCTCTGAGAGTCCAAAGTTCTGACCCATATAATTGAGAACAATGAATGGGCTACTGCTCTAAACCCCTATGTTAGAGGGAAATTTAGATACCTGGTACAGCTGGGCAGTGAAGCCTGGTGGCATGCAGTCCATTGGTTCACAAAGAATCAGACACAACAGGGTGACTGAGCACGTGTGCTCACACACACACACACACAACTGGCCAACAGTCCAACTATCTAACTCATTCTGTGTATGCCTCACAGAGCAAACGAGAAACAACTTCATGAATTCCAAGGGCTAGGAGCTGGATATAGGAGTTGAGGACCTACACATCATTGGAATAGCTGAGGGGGCAAATGTCAGACTCAGCCCAAAGAACTGACATGGATAGTTCAATAGGGCTTGTCAGAAAGTTGATGGGGATCTCTGAAAAGTCCCCACCAATTGTGTTAGTCTACAGAAGAAAATCAAAGGGTCTCAAGAGCTTTCGGAAACCCAGAGAGCCCTTTACCTGCCTTTGCTCATGACTTCAGCTGACTCTTGCCTTTCCCTCCCTCTCACTTTCCAAATCTCCTAGTGATGATGCTCAGCAGCCAGCTGAAACCCCACAGGAAGGGAATTCTAGTAAATGAAACCCATGCCTTCTTAGAGTCCTTAGATGGAGTGCTACTGAAGTCAAGTTGACAACAGAACATGCAGTCTAAGGAACATTTCACTCATTTTTAGAAAGTCTTGATTCTCCCATTCAGTTTCTTGAATCAGATCATGTCTCCTCCTCTCTACCCCCCAAAAATTTAGTCAGGTCAGATGATAGAAAACAACATTTTTTGTGTGTGTGGAGTTAAATTATTTTAACACATTTATTTAATGAAAAAATAAAAAATAAATAAACATAGATTACAACAACATTTTAAAGAACCTAGATATCCAAGAACATCCATGGAATCTTCCCCTCTTTCTCTGCTGAGTGGTAGCATACATACTAGCAGCAACCCAAGGTAATGTGGAGAATAGTCTCAGATAATCTGGAGAATGACTGGGGCCATTATGAGAAGAAGTCGCCTGCTAAGGAAAAGTAGCAAAGGCTTCTAGCCACAGGAGATCAAGGTGTCTAACTGCAGAGATTAGGACCTGCCATCTAGTAACTGGAGGTGACTGGAGTTCATTCATGACTGACTCATCCGGGAGACATGTACAGACTTACTGGTAGTTATTGGCATTCGCCTGAGAAATGAAATATTTCCTGCCATATCAGTAAGGGAAGGATGTGACAGCCATCAGCAACTGCAGCCGCCACAGAGGGTGAGCTGGTGGTGGGTCCTGAGGGAACTCAGGCAGGAGAGCATACCTGCCATCAAGTAGACATCAGACTGCAGCCACTCCCTACGGTGAACCCGGAGGAGACAGAGGATACTGCCTCAGACAACCAAAGTGAAACTGTTAGTCCTACAATCATGTCTGACTCTTTGCCACCCATGGACTGTAGTCTTCCAGGCTCCCCTGTCTATGGGATTCTCCAGGGAAAAAGACTGGAGTGGGTAGTCATTCCCTTCTCCAGAGAATCTTCCCAACCCAGGGACTGAACTCAGGTTTCCTGCCTTGCAGGCAGGTTCTTTACCATCTGAGCTACCAAATAGCTAAGGTGCATATCAAAGGAATGATTTCAGGAAGCCAGGACTCTTGCATTTTCACATATACAGAAAAGTGCTAAATTCCTTAACTTGGGATCTAACTTTCTTTAACAATCATCTTTTTGATGTTCAGACTACTTGTCCTTTGTTGCAAAAATTCTATTTGACCTGGTTCCTCCCCTTGCCTGCTGGGAACAGTTCTCACAGAGTTATTTTAGATGCTATCTCCTAGGCTTTAAGTCCTAAAAATTCCCACTGAATAACACTTAACTTTCAAACTTTAGGTTTTGAATATTTTTTTAAGTCCACACACATCACTCCACAAAAACTTTTTGAACTCCTCCCATAAACTGGAAAGGTTGTCAGAGATAAAAAGCTTCTTCCAAGTCTTGCAAAAATTTGGAACAAATAAATCAAAATTTATAATACACTAAAAAATTATAGTTGGGTAGAATGTAAAGATGTTATCTAAACACCAAATGAGGAGGAAACTGAGTCTAGGGGTTATGTAGGGTGGAATCTGGAAAATCTCAAAAACAAATGACTTTTACGTGCATACTTGTGAAAGATGATCAAAAATCCGTAGCAGACAGAGGAGGTCATGTACAGTCCATGAGATAGCAACAGCACAGAGACAGGGAAGCACATGGTGCAGCCCTGGACTCAGAAGTCACCCAGTTTATCTGAGATCAAGTACTTCAGGGCACAGGAGGAAGTGCTCAGAGCCAGGGTGGAAGCATAGGTTAGGTCAGGTTTTAAAGACTCCTGAATGCCTGCTTATTTAACTTACATGCAGAGCACATCATGAGAAATGCTGGTCTGGATAAAGCACAAGCTGGAATCAAGATTGCTGGGAGAAATATCAATAACCTCAGATATGCAGATGACACCACCCTTATGGCAGAAAGTGAAGAGGAACTAAAGAGCCTCTTGATGAAAGTGAAAGAGGAGAGTGAAAAAGTTGGATTAAAACTCAACATTCAGAAAACTAAGATCATGGTGTCTGATCCCATCATTTCAGGGAAAATAGATGGGGAAACAGAGGAAATAATCACAGACTTTATTTTGGGGGGCTCTAGAATCACTGCAGATGGTGACTGCAGCTGCGAAATTAAAATACGCTTACTCTTTGGAAGGAAAGTTATGACCAACCTAGACAGCATATTAAAAAGCAGAGACATTACCTTGCCAACAAAGGTCTGTCTAGTCAAGGCTATAGTTTTTCCAGTAGTCATGTATGGATGTGAGTGTTGGACTATAAAGAAAGCTGAGCACCGAAAAATTGATGCTTTTGAACTGTGGTGTTGGAGAAGACTCTTGAGAGTCCCTTGGACTACAAGGAGATCCAACCAAACCATCCTACAGGAAATCAGTCCTGAATATTCATTGGAAGGACTGATGCTGAAGCTGAAATTCCAACACTTGGGCTACCTGATGCAAAGAACTGACTCATTGGAAAAGATCTGATGCTGGGAAAGAAGGCAGGAGGAGAAGATGACGACAGAGGATGAGATGGTTGGATGGCATCACCAACTCAATGAACATGAGTTTGAGTAAACTCAGGGTGCTGGTGATAAGACAGGGTGGCTTGGCATGCTTCAGCCCATGGGATCACAAAGAGTCAGACACGGCTGAGTCACTAAACTGACTGAACTGATGCCATTTTGGAGTTAGAATCCTGTGTTTTAAGCCAGTGTTTTCCAAAGAGATTGATATCTGCACTGGAGGTTGCATAAGACTCTCTGCTGAGATGCTTAAAAAAATTCTGAACTTCTATTGCTGTTGCTATAACACCCATTAATATGAAGCACTCAAGTAAACTGAAGCAGAGTAACATAGTGTTGAACAAAGACTTTCAAAAATAATCAAGTACATCCAATGATATGGCTCACAACATAAAGATTATTAGTGCAATAAGATTTTTATATTGTTGACAAAAATATTGTAAGAATTTTTCTTATTTTTATTCTTTTTTTATTTTTAGACATTTAATACAAGATTCATGACTATAGTAAACATATATACGATTTATAAATGCCTAAATAAATCTATGTTGTGGGTGCATGTTGGGAGGTATTTTGCTAATAAATGTGCATAATCAAAATATTTGAAGGCCACTCCGGCAAGCAATGGAAAGTTAGAGAATTTTTTGTAAAATAGTGTTCTATTAATGTAGATTTTTGGACATTTTGCTCTGGCAAATGTTTGGAGGATAAGTAAAGGAGAAAAAGAATGGAGGCTGGCAGGAAAACCATTTAAGAGGATGTTTCAATAGTCAAGGTGGGAAATAAGAATGCCTGAACTAGTTGTTTTGTATTGTTTAAAACTCATGAGATAGAATGCAATTAAGAATACTTGAAAGCAAGTGGTACCTGCTTGCTAGTGGGTTGCACAGTCCTAGGGTCTAGGGAATGTTAAGTCGAAAGAAGCCCTACATTCCTCCCAAAATAACTAAGGCTTTTGGTGGCAGGATGCAAGGGTCACACAGAGCTTCTCAGCGGGTTTTATGGGCGTTTCCTGCAGTAGCCGTGGAGGCAAAGGGCGTTCCGGGCCAGGGGGCTGTGTATGCAGAAGCCCAGACGCTGAAGGATGCCTATCATGGGCAGAAAACAGAGAACCTTGAATGAAACCAAGGACTGATAGGTTATCTGGCCCCAAATTAAAACGGGGGCTAGGAATCGCTGGTAGCTCAGCTGGTAAAGAATCTGCCTGCAATGTAGAAGACCCCAGTTCGATTCCTGGATCAGGAAGATCCTCTGGAAAAGGGATAGGCTACCCACTCCAGTATTCTTGGGCTTCACTGGTGGCTCAGAGGGTAAAGAATCCACCCGCAATGCGGGAGACCTGGGTTGGGAAGATCCCCTGGAGGAGGGCATGACAACCCACTCCAGGATTCTTGCCTGGAGCATCCTCCTGGACAGGGGAGGAGGCTGGAGGGCTATAGTTTATGGTGTCACAAAGAGTCGGACAGAACTGAGCGATTAAGCTCAGGAGTGCCATGCTGCCAAAGGCATTTTATCCTGTGCTAAGTTCAACTATGAACGTTCTCTAGAAAAATGCCGGCATGGCTAGAACTCATCAGTGATCTTACATCAAGTGACAAGGAGGTCGGAAGGAAACAGGATCTGGGAGGGCTTGCTTCCCCGGTTTCACTCTGTGGCCACATGGGGGCGGCCCCAACCCATCACAGCCGAGGAGCGGCGCGAAACCGGGTTTCCCCGAGCTGTCCCAGCTGTGCCGTTCTCAAGCGCTGTTCTGTGCTGCCTGTCCTTGGGCGAACGAGCTTTCCAGAAATTAACGGTGTTTCACGGGTTTTTGCTACACAGTTCTTGGGATTTCCCAGGTCAAATTCTAATCTGCTCTTCCAGCTCTCAGACTGCAGAAGCGACGTTCCCCAGGCCGAGGCAGCGCAGCCCCCGATGGCCTTGCGGACAATCCCCTCTGGACCACGCTCCGCGCACCACGCAGCCTGACCTCGTGTCTGCCACTTCACACGCGCCCTCCTTGGAAAATAAGTCACAAGAACGGTCATGGCCAGAAACAGTACCGTTGGGAAATTAAAGTATCTAGAAAAATGAAAAGCAGGAGGAGTGGTTGGGGGCACAGACAGCCGGAGTCCGAGTCCCGTCTTCATCACTTAATGGATGAAAACCTCAGGCCAGCGCCTCCTCTCCTCTGCCTCAGCTTTCCCCTCTCAGACTCCTCCATTAAATTCGTCTCTAAAAATGTTCTTTAACTGCCTTAAACGTTACCAGGACTTAACAAGTACTTTGTCCACCTGATGCAAAGAGCTGACTCACTGGAAAAGACTCCTCAGCTTGTTGGGAAAGACTGAAGGCAAACGGAGAAGGGGGTGGCAGAGGATGAGATGGTTAGGTAACATCACCGACTCAATGGACATGAATTTGAGCAAACTCCGGGGGACAGTGGAAGACAGAGCAGCCTGGGGTGCTGCAGTCCATGGGTCACAAAGAGTTGGGCACGATTTAGTGACCAAACAACAACATACATTAAGCTTTATCATTATAATTTCAAAGAATAAGCTTTTATATGTAGAAATTCTATTGATGCTAACATAAATATGTTACTTTGTTTGGTGTAAAATAACACATTTTTACCTTCTGAAGTCTAATCTCATTACCTTTTTCAATATTTGATCCACAAATGTAATGTGTCTTTGATATTGCTCTGTTTCCTGTACTTGCTAGAATGTGAAGTTTATTCTTTCCCTTCCTTTTTTCAATCTGCTGCAACATCAACAAATATTTATTGAGCATCTATTTATGCACTAGTTGTTAGTGGTATCACAGTGAACAAAACTGAGTTTTATAAACTCTGTGCTCATGGAGCTTACATTCCAGTGGGGAGCAGAGGGAGAGAGAATAAACAAATATCAGCATGCGGTATGCTAAAGTGAGATTTCGTAATATAAAGAAAAATTAAACAGGAAGGCGGCAGTTGAAGTTTTAGAAAGAGTGGTCAGAGAAATCCTTCTTGAGACCACAGTTTCTGAGCAAAGACCAGAAGGAGGTTAGGAAGAGAGCCACGTAGACACTCTGGTGAGGAGTTTTGTAGGCAGAGCAAAGAGTCAGGGTAAAGCCTCTGAATCAGGAGTGTGCCTGGGACTTGCAAAGATGGCAGCAAGCGAACTGCAGGACTGGAAGAGCCACTGCAGGAGTATCAGGTACGGTCAGAAAAACCACAAGAGCCAGACGTAGGGCCTACCAGGACATAGGAGGATGAAAGCTGTTGGAGAGCTATTTGAGCAGTTGAGCAATATGATCTGATTTTGTTTTGTAATGAACCACTCTGGCAGGCATGAGCATGCATGAAAGTGTGTGAAAGTTCCAAAGGTAACCGTGGAATTAGGAGAATCAGGCTTTTGCAATAATCTAGATAAGAAATGAGGTTACTTGTTAAAGGGTGTCAGCAGTGGAGGCAGTGAGAAATGATAGAATACTAGACATATTTTGAAGATAGACACTTGATTTGTGGATTTGCATTTGAAAGGTAAGAGACAGAGGAAATGATCATGATTCACAATTCTTTGCCTAAGAAGATAAAAGGAAGAACTTCTCACTTTTGAGAGCTAGCAGCCACAACCTGAATTCCAGGTACTTCTCTCTACCTCTACTCTCGCCTCTCTGAGTCATTATCCACCAGCCTATTCACTGCAAAAGCTTCCTATCAGTCTCTGCTCTTATACCTGAAAATCATTTTCTTCAAGGAAGGCAGGGTCATTTAACAGAAAAAAATCAGATCATGCCACTCCATGATTAAAAAACTCCAGTGTCGTCTAGCAAAATTAAAACAGGCTCTGAACTCCTTATCATGGTTTACAGATTCCTTGCCTGATATGATCTCTAGTCTCCTACCTTTGAAATATTCCCACGTCCTCCCTGGCCACATCAATACACTAAGATTCTTCTCATACACGGTCACTGTTAGCCCTTCTGCATAGTTCTGCCCTCCCCTCTCAACTATTACCAGAACTTTTTTTGTGTGCCTTTTTAGTATTTACATATGAGTTAACTGTTCTTTACTCAAGAAGAACTTCCTAAGACCACCAACCTTTAAGAAACTACTTGTCACTTTCCATCACATTATTCCATTTTGCTTTTCTGAATAGTGCTGAGATTCGTCTGATTATTTTTTTGATTGGTTTATTATCAGCTGCCTCTAACCAGAACATAATTCCACAAGAGCTGGGGCATTGTCTGTCTTCTCCCCACTGTATCTCCAGTGTCTAGAATAAAGCCTGACCTATTCTGACAGTAAGTGCTCAATAAATGGTTATTGAACAACAATGAATAAAATTCCTTATCTGCTGCAGTGTACACACTTCTTATGTCAACATTTTCAAAAATCAGAGAAGGTCAAAAGGGCTTTAGCATCTGGTCAACATCTGTGGCTTGTAACAAGTTTCATCAAAAACCATTCAATCAGGCTTAACCTTGCCAAAACTCCAGAAAGAGAAAAATTAAAGCCAGACCAACGAAGGAGGATTTAATGAGGGTTTGTTGTGCACATAAGAAACAGACTGGGACCTTTGTAACCCAAAAGTATTAGGAAGCTCAGAGGCATGATTCTTCAGGATGACATACAAAGTGAAAATTAGGAAGCTGGTCAACTTTTCTAATGATTGGTTATTATGATGGAAGTTTCTAGATGGCAGAGGATTGATAAATGTGATTATCTTACAGCATTTTAGGAAGTTGACTTAAGTTCTTTTATGATTATCAGAGGCAGTTACAAGACACAATCTAAATTAAACATCACTTATATTCATGAAAGAAGCTAGATTTAGTATTTTACTTTAACAAGCTTTTAGCATTCTAACATCTTCAAGACCAAAGTTAAGGTAAAATTGGCATTAAATATTGATGCCAATCCTCTAACCACATCCACCTGTTTCCTTGTTTTTCTATTTTATTCATCCCTCTTCCCCATCCCTCATTGATTCTGGCCACCCATCAACATTTGTCACATGTTGTATGACGTATTATGTTTGTATAGTAATACATGCATGGATATGTATGTATCTCTGTGCCCATGAACATGTCTTTTATATGCACTACATATATAGCTATATTTGTATACACGTGTATTTATATATATACATAAGCATTGCTGTGTCCAGTTCTTTTGTGACCCCATGGACTGTAGTCCACCAGGCCTTTATCACCATGTGATTTCTCAGGCAAGAATACTGGAGTGGTTCGCCATTTCCTTCTCCAGGTGATCTTCTCAACCCAGCGACCGAACCCACATCTCCTGCATTCGCAGGCAGACTCTTTATCACTGAGCCAATAGGGAAGCCCAGTTATATAAGAGTTTCTTCTTTCCAGCAGCAGCACCAGTTGGGAGAGTGGAATGGTTCCTATAGCCTGGATGACGGAAGATGTCTTTAATCTAGTCCTGGATCTTATCCTATTTCTAAGCCTCCTCTCTTAGTCTCCAGTTAGCCCTGCAATCACTTCTCTTCCTAAGTTACGTAGAGTTGATTTTTTTTTTTTTTTTGGCTTACATGATTTTCTCTTTATTCTCAAGAATCAATTATTTCATTCTATTTATATGTGCGACACACAACATTTTCTTATCACTTTTCAATTTTTATCTGATAGCCACTGAAATAACACCTTTATTTATCTTACCAGTAATACTACCACTCTATTTTTTTCTGTACTGCTTTGATATGCACAAAGCAAAAGAACAGTGAAATAATAAAACAAAGGTAGTTAAGAACTTAAAAGTATGTATGATCATAGCCATTGTGTTTGTGTATGTGTAACCTGTGTGTACAGATGGAGTGAGTTGATACAGTTCTTTTGAAGACTAGCATTATCTGAACTTGTAAAAGTTATTATGCTAAAAATAGGGTGATTTTAGTATGTATAGAATGTCAAGTGCTAAAGAAAGAGAGAGAAACTTCTTAAATATTAGATATAAAATAAAAACATTTCACAAATCATTTTGACTCTCATTATCTCTTTGGAACTGCCCTACAGTTTTGAGGACGATAAATACAAATTGTTGGTCTTCATTTTAATACTAAAAAAGTGAAGTTCAGAAAGGCTAAATGATGTCCTGAAAGTCCTACAGCTGTTAAAAACAAAAGCCAGGGACTTGCCTGTTGGCGCAGTGCCTGAGATGCCACACTCCCAGTACAGGGGGTCAAGGAACTCGGTCCCACATGCCGCATCTAAGAGTTCACAGCTGAAACTACAAATCCTGCATGCTAAAAGGAAGTATGAAGATCCAGCATGCCGCAACTAAGACCTGGGGCCGTCACGTAAATAAAAATAATTATTTTTTACAAGACAGAAAAGACACAAAACCCAGACTAGAATGTAAGAGTTTGAGGGTGCTGTTTTAGTTCATGGCTGACCACTGACCCTAGCCAGCTTTAAAATGAAATGGAATATTTTGGTGATGATACATATATTTCTGGAAATATATCTATTTCATGGAAATAAAATCCCCTCCAGGAAATAATGACAGAATAATGAGTCACATTACAGCATAAACGGGATTAGTGAGCAAAACGCCTGATCCATATTGGACTTGCTGCTATGAGAAGCTAAGAAGCAGCAGGGACTGTCTCAGGGTGTGAATAACAGTGAAATAAACACTGCCTGCAGTGCGTAAAGAGGAAATGTCTGAAATATATGAAGCCTAATCATAGATCTGGGAACTCATGTTCCTTGGGGCACAGCATCTAGACTGTAAGCTCCACAAGAAGAGGAACTGATGTATTTTTGTGTACCGTGGTATCTCCGTTACTGGCGTGATGCCTGCCACACTGGAGGCATACAAAATCTGTTGAAGGAACCTCCACGGCAGCAGCCAGCTAGAGTGAACTATAAATACCTGTCTACGTTGCTCATAAACCTCACTGTGAGAGAACTACAAAGTTCCACTGCTTCCTCTGTGACTTCCCAATAGATTCAGTTAGACACAGTGCTCACTGGCTTTTAAAGAGAGGGGGTTGGGGGCCTAGGAACTGGAGTCCCAGGGTGGTTCAGTGAGCAGTGTTGGAGATCCCTCACTTACATTTGAGAGCCCTTGCCCAGAAGGTGAAAAATACAGAGGAATAACAGAATAAGAGAGCAGTTACTGCCAAAGTAATGCCTTAGAAATAAAGGAGTAGCCCTCATAGTCAACAAAAGAGTCCAAAATGCAGCACTTGGATGCAATCTCAAAAATGGCAGAATGATCTCAAAAATGACAGAATGATTTCAGGTCTTTTCCAACATTACAGTAATACAAGTGTATGTCCCAACCACTAAAGCCATAGAAGCTGAAGTCGATTAGTTCTGTGAAGACCTACAAGACCTTCCAGAACTAACACCAAAAAAAAAAAGATGTCCTTTTCATCATAGGGGACTGGAATGCAAAAGTAGGTAGGCAAGAAATACCTGGAGTAACAGGCAAGTTTGACCTTGGAGTACAAAACGAAGCAGGGCAAAGACAGAGTTTTGTCAAGAGAACACACTAGTGGTAGCAAACATCCTATCCCAACAACTGAAGTGACGACTCTACACAGGAACATCAGCAGATGGTCAATACCGAAATCAGATTGATTATATTCTTTGAAGCTGAAGATGGAGAAGCTCTAGACAGTCAGCTAAAACAAGACTGGGAGGTGACTGTGGATCAGATTATGACCTCCTGAGTGTCAAATTCAGGCTTAAATTGAAGAAAGTAGGGAAAACCACTAGGCAATTCAGGTATGACCTAAATCAAATCCCTTATGATTATACAGTGGAAGTGATGAATAGATTTAAGAGATTAGATCTGGTAGACAGAGTGCCTGATGAACTCTGGACAGAGACTCATAACATAAGGGAGACAGTGACCAAAATCATCCCAAAGGAAAAGAAACACAAGAAGGCAAAGTGGTTGTCTAAGGAGGCTTTACAAATAGCTGAGAAAAGAAGAAATGCAAAAGGTAAGGGAGAAAGGAAAAGATATACCCAACCAAATATAGAGTTCCAGAGAATAGCAAGGAGAAATGGGAAGGCTTTCTTAAATGAACAATGCAAAGAAATAGAGGAAAACAAAAGAATGGGAAAGACTAGACACCTCTTCAAGAAAAGTGGAGCTATCAAGGGAACATTTTATGCAACGGTTGGCATGATAAAGGACAGAAACCTTAAAGACCAAACAGAAGTGGAAGATACTAAGAAGAGGTGGCAAGAATAAACAGAACCATGCAAAAAAGGTCTCAATGACCTGGATAATCATGATGGTGTAGTCACTCACCTAGAGGCAGACATTTTGGAGTGTGAAGTCAAGTGGGCCTTAGGAAGCATTACTACAAACAAAGCTAGTGGAGGTGATGGAATTCCAGCTAAGCTATTTCAAATTCTCAAAGATGACGCTGGTAAAGCATTACACTCAATATGTCAGCAAATTTGGAAAACTCAGCAGTGGCCATAGGACTGGAAAAGGTCAGTTTTTATTCTAATTCCAAGGAAGGTTAACTCCAAAGAATTTTTGAACTACCATACAATTGTGCTCATTTCACATGCTAGCAAGGCAATGCTCAAAATCCTCCAAGCTAGGCTTCAGCAGTATGTGAACTGAGAACTTCCAGATGTACAAGCTGAGTTTAGAAAAGGCAGAGAAACCAGAGATCAAATTGCCAACATTTATCGGATTATAAAGAAAGCAAGGGAATTCCAGAAAAAAATATTTACTTCTGCTTCATTGACTATGCTAAAGTCTTTGACTATGTGAATCTTAACAAACTGTGAGAAATTGTTAAATGATGGTGTTATCAGACCACCTTACTTGTATGTGGGTCAAGAAGCAACAGTTAGAACTGAACACGGAATGACAGACTGGTTCAAAACTGGAAAAGGAGATGACAAGGCTGCATATTGCCACTTTGTTTATTTAACTTCTATGCAGAGTACATCATGAGAAATGCCAGGCTGGATGATCACAAGCTGGATTCAAGATTGCCAGGAGAAATATCAACAACCTCAGCTATGCAAATGATGTCAATCTAATGGCAGAAAGTGAAGAGAAACTAAAGAGCTTCTTGATGATGGTAAAAGAGGAGAGTGAAAAAGCTGGCTTAAACTCCACATTCAAAAAACTAATATCATGGCATTCAGTCCCATTATTTCAAGGGAAATAGAAAGGGAAACATTGCAAACAGTGACAGTTTTCTTTTCTTGGGCTCCAAAATCATTGCAGACAGAGACTGAAGCCATGAAATTAAAAGACACTTGCTCCTTGGAAGAAAAGCTATGACAAACCTAGACAGAGTATTCAAAATCAGAGACATCACATTGCCGCAAAGGTCAGTATAGTCAAAGCTATGTTTTCTCCAGTAGTCATATAGGGATATGAGAGTTGGACCATAAAGATGTCTGAGCATTGAAGAATTGATACTTTCAAATTGTGGTGTTGGAGAGAACTCTTGAGAGTCCCTTGGACAGCAAGATCAAACCAGTCAATCCTAAAGGAAATCAACCGTGAATATGCATTCGAAGGACTGATGCTGATGCTCCAATACTTTGGCCATCCAATGAGAAGAACTAACTCACAGGAAAAGACCCTGATGCTGGGAAAGATGGAAGGCAAACAGAGATGGAAGTAGCAGAGGATTAGATGGTTAGACAGAATCATCAATTAAGTAAAGATGAATCTGAGCAAACTTTAGGAGATAGTGAAGGACAGAAAAGTCTGGAATGCTACAGTCCATGGGGTAACAAATAGTCTGACAGGACTTAGTGACTGAACAACTACAACATGAGGCTTTATCATCAAAACAAACAACTCAGTTTATTTTTTTTTATTTTCTTTACTTTATTGTGTTGGTTTTGCCATACATTGACATGAAATCGCCATGGGCATACATATGCTACCCCTCCAGAACCCCCCTCCCTCCTCCCTCCCGATTCCCTCCCCCTGGGTCATCCCGGTGCACCAGCCCCGAGCATCAAACCTGGGCTGGCGATTGATTTCACATATGATAATTAACATGTTTCAATGCCATTCTCCCATATCATCCCAGCCTTGCCCTCTTCCACAGAGTCCACGAGACTGTTCTATACATCTGCGTTTCTTTTGCTGGCTCACATGCAGGGTTCTCGTTACCATCTTTCCAAATGCCATATGTATGTGTTAGTATACTGTATTGCTGTTTTTCCTTCTGGCTTACTTCACTCTGGATAATAGGCTCCAGTTCCGTCCATCTGAGTAGAACTGCTTCAAATGAATTTTTTTTTTAATGCTGAGTAATATTCCATTGTGTATGTGTACCACAGCTTTCTTATCCATTCGTCAGTTGATGGGCATCTAGGTTGCTTCCATGTCCTGGCTATTGTAAACAATGTGGCGATGAACATTGGGGTACACGTGGCTCTTTCAATTCTGGTTTCCTCGGTGTGTATGCCCAGCAGTGGGATTGCTGGGTCAAATGGCAGGTCTATTTGCAGTTTTTTTAAGGAATCTCCACACTGTTCTCCATAGTGGCTGTACTAGTTTGCATTCCCACCAACAGTGTAAGAGGTTCTCTTTTCTCCACATCCTCTCCAGCATTTATTGCTTGTAGACTTTTGGATGGCAGCCATTCTGACTGGTGTAAAGTGGTACCTCATTGTAGTTTTGATTTGCATTTCTCTGATAATGAGTGATGTTGAGCATCTTTTCATGTGTTTGTTAGCCATTTTATGTCTTCTTTGGAGAAATGTCCGTTAAGTTCTTTGGCCCACTTTTTGATTGGGTCATTTATTTTTCTAGCATGGAGCTGTAGGAGTTGCTTATATATTGACATGATCCTCTACATAGAAAACCCTAAAGACTCTACCAGAAAATTACTAGAGCTAATCAGTGAATATAGTAAAGTTTCAGGATACAAAATCAACACACAGAAATCTCTGGCATTCCTATACACTAACAATGAGAAAACAGAAAGAGAAATCAAGGAAACAATTCCATTCACCATCGAAACAAAAAGAATAAAATACTTAGGAGTATTTCTATCTAAAGAAACAAAAGACTTATATATAGAAAACTATAAAACACTGATGAAAGAAATCAAAGAGGACACAAATAGATGGAGAAATATACCATGTTCATGGTTTGGAAGAATCAATATAGTGAAAATGCGTATACTACCCAGAGCAATCTATAGATTCAATGCAATTCCTATCAAGCTATCAGAGGTCTTTTTCAGAGAATTAGAACAAATAATTTCACAATTTGTATGGAAATACAAAAAACCTCGTATAGCCAAAGCAATCTTGAGGAAGAAGAATGGAACTGGAGGAATCAACCTACCTGACTTTAGGCTGTACTACAAAGCCACAGTCATCACGAGAGTATGGTACTGGCACAAAGACAGAAATATAGATCAATGGAACAAAATAGAAAGCCCAGAGATAAATCCACACATCTATGGACACCTTATCTTTGACAAAGGAGGCAAGAATATACAATGGAGAAAAGACAATATCTTTAACAAGTGGTGCTGGGAAAACTGGACAGCCACTTGTAAAAGAATGAAACTAGAACACTTTCTAACACCATACACAAAAATAAACTCAAAATGGATCAAAGATCTAATCACAAGACCAGAAACTATAAAACTCCTAGAGGAAAACATAGGCAAAACACACTCTCCGACATAAACCAAAGCAGGATCCTCTATGACCCACCTCCCAGAATATTGGAAATAAAAGCATGAATAAACAAATGGGACCTAATTAAAATTAAAAGCTTCTGCGCAACAAAGGAGACTATAAGCAAGGTGAAAAGGCAGCCTTCAGAATGGGAGAAAATAATAGCCAATGAAGCAACGGATAAACAACTCAGTTTAAAAAGCAGGCAGATCTAAATAAACACTATACCAAAAAGCGTTTTAAGTCATATTATATTAAGAACCAAATACCTGTGCTGATTTTTATTTTAACCTAACAGAACAAGAAGAGAACAAGATTGAAAATGTCATTTTTCCCCTTTGTACTTACCACTGGCTACACAATGTCCTCAGAGTATTCATTATATGAAAAAATATTAATCACAGCTTAGAGACCTTGTTTCAGAGAAACTATTGATAAATCAAATTAGAAGCTGAAGCTGCATCTTTGTTTTTAAAGATGTATTCTTAATCTTTTCATATAGAAATTTAAATCAGTATAAATCATACATTATAAATATATGTAAACCGTTACGTTTGAGGTAAAGTTCAGCACTTGATTTATACAAAGTCTGTGAAAAGAAGCTAGTAGAGATTATCTAATATTAAATGTTACATCATTCATCCCAGCCCATGGCATAATCTCACTTGGAGTACTGTATAAATGCAAACAAAACAACAAAGATCCTACCCACCCTACCCCCCCCAAAAAAAGAAAAAAACTCACAAAAGACAAAAGCAAAGAAAATTCAGAAAGAAGGAGATAACAAACCTAAATGTCCACTGATACAGAAATGAGTAAATAAACTGCGGTGTAAAAACAGAACTAGCACATGGTCCAGCAATTCCATTTCTGGGTATTTATCTGAATAAAACAAAAATACAAAAGAGGGTGGTGCTCCCAGATTGTTTGCAGTGTTATTTACAACAGCCAAAATACAGAAACAATCTAACACCCATCAATGGATGACTGAATTTTAAAACCATGAGAGAGAGATATATACATAATATCTTTAAGGAAATCTTATCATTTGCAGTGTTAAATGTCCATTCTACACCTATAAAAATTGCGGGCGAGTGACAGAACTTTTGTCGTTGTCCAGTGGCCAGGTCATGTCTGACTCTTCGTGACCCGGTAGACTGCAGCATGCCAGTAACAGGACTATTAGAGTGGGTGAACTAAAGCCACACATCTCACCCCAGAAAGATCTCAGACACAAAATACTGAGAAAGATATTGATTGTAGAAGAATTACTTTAAAAACAGATGACAGAGGATGAACTTGTTGGATAGCATCACTGACTCAATAGACTCAAGTCTGAGCAAACTCCAGGAAACAGTGAAGAACAAGGAAGCCTGGCCTGCCGCCTTACATGGGGTTGCAAAGAGTTGGTTGGTCACGACTGAGAGACTGAACAAAGAAACACTTGTTGGTTACTCTTGGTGATAACTGTGGAAGTCTGCTGCTTACTTTGAAAAGTGATACAGGGGGAAAAAATTAAAAAGTAAAAATAAAAACAGCACTCATATAAATATTAGAAGCATTGCATGGGACTTTCCTGGTGATCCAGTGGTTAAGAGTCTGCCTTCCAGTGCCAGGAATGCTCAGGGACCTAAGATCCCAGATGCCATGGGACAACTAAGGCTGTGAACTGCGACTAGAGAAAGCCCATGCTGCAATGAAGTAACCTGTGCCAGGCAACCAAGACCTAGCAAAACTAAAAAGAAAAAGTTTGTAAAGAAACAATGCATGGATGCATAACAATTATAGTGAAACGGGAAGCTATGGACTGGAAGGATAAAGACTAGGTTGTGATCAGTATCTCCCGCAACCCACTCACTCCAGTGTTCTTGCCTAGAGAATCCCAGGGACCGGGGAGCCTGGTGGGCTGCCCTCTATGGGGTCGCACAGAGTTGGACACGACTGAAGCAACTTAGCAGCAGCAGTAGCATAGACTTTGGAAGCTATAAAAGTGACTTGAATGCTCTTTTCTTTTTAGAGAAATATTTGAAGCATATGTCGAAAATCTGAGTGTGTGCTATACAACTCTGGAACTGTGATTCATATTTTGTGTATTGCACTAAGGACCCAGGTAGGCACACGGGATAGCATGGAAGTTTGGAATCTCAGTTTCTACACCATCTTGAGGCTTCAGAGGAGGAATCTCACTAAGCAAAGCAAAAAAGACAAGGACTAAGACACCTCCCTCCAGGGTTTCTTAAACACCTATTAAGCACTAACCTCAGTGTTAGAGCTGTGAGGTAGTGCTTCTTAACATTCAAAAAAGAAAGACAGGGCCTCCTTCACGCGTGCTGCATGTAAAGTGGGTTCACTTACTCACCACATCATTCATAATTCAACCTCTGTCAGCAACTACAAGATGGGACAAAGGTATCTGCATACATTTGTCAGAATTAAGCAATTCATCTAAAGAAGGGGGCGCAATACCGGGCATGTAGCACGCACCCAAGAAGTATCAAGCGCTGTTGTTTTCCTGATTATCAGGCTCGGTTCCAACGCTTTGGTGAGCCCGAGACTGAAAAACGGAGCTCAAACGTCCGAGGTGCTCTCTGAGATGCAGTGAAATCATAAACCCAAGCTCCCTGACGCTCTCACAGAGAGCCTTTCCCAGCACCTTCGCCTTTCTCCTGGGAGCCTGTCCCCAGGCACCTGGTGGGCGGTAGGAGGGCTGGGTGGGCGCGCGGGAGCAAGGGCCCCGGCAGAGCGAGCGGAGGGGAGGGCAGAGCGGGGCCTGAGGGCGAGAGGGGTGCCCGGCAGACCCGGCTGTGCGGGACCTCGGGGGGCTGCGGGGCGAGGATG
>ML664246.1:0-32509 GCA_007570785.1 Antilocapra americana | reverse complement strand
TGTGGGGGCACCTAGGGGGGCGGCGGGCGGGGGTGCCCGGCAGACCCGGCTGTGCGGGACCTCGGGGGGCGGCGGGGGGGGGGTGCCCGGCAGACCGGGCTGGGGGGGCACCGCGGGGGGGGGGGGGGGGGGGGGGGGGGGGGGGGGCGGGGCGGAGGGCGGCGCCGGCGGCGTGGAGGCCGGGCCCGCGGGGCCCTCGGCGGTGAGTCGGGCGGCAGGGCCCCGGCGCCGCGATGCCGGAGGCGCGCGGCTCCCTGGCGGCCGGCCCCTGGGCCGCGCTCAGTCCCGGCGCCGTCCTGCTGGGCGCCGTCGTCTTTCTCCTCTTGGCTGAGCTCCTCAAACGGCGGCGGCCCAAGAACTACCCGCCGGGGCCCCCGCGCCTGCCCTTCGTCGGCAACTTCCTCCAGCTGGACTTCAGCACGGGGCACCTGTCGCTTCAGCGGGTAGGAGCGGGCGGCGGTGCCCGGGCGCGTCCTGACCCTGACCTGCGGGCCGGGGCCGTGCCGGGTACCCAGCGCGGGAGGACGGGGCTTCTGCGGCTGAAGCGGGCGCCCGGCTACACCCCGCTTTGGACCTCTCTCGTTTCCCCAGTGACTGGCATGATTGCACCACCCGGGGTTTCTAGGGGTGAAATATTGTTAAATGTTTACTACTGAGTGTGTCAGACACGATGCGTTCTCTAAGTCATTTAATTGAGGGCCTTGTTGCATACTGTTGGGACATTCTATTTATAATATGGTCTATTCTGTTTATTAGTACTCTTGCCTGGAAAATCCCGTGGACGGAGGAGCCTGGTGGGCTGCAGTCCATCGGGTCGCTACGAGTTGCACACAGCTGAGCTACTTCACTTTCACTTTCATGCATTGGAGAAGGAAATGCAACCCACTCCAGTGTTCTTGCTTGGAGAATCCCAGGGACGGGGGAGTCTGGTCGGCTGCGGTCTCTGGGGTCGCACGGAGTCGGACACGACTAAAGCGACTTAGCAGCAGCAGCAGCATTCTGTTTATAATAATACAATATGATTTATATTTTAATACCATTATCCTTAGGGAAAAAAATCCCATATTTTGCCACTCGGTAAAATGGTGATAAATACTATCTAAATCCTCACAGTTTTTCGACTGAATTGCTCCTAACTCCACAAGGACTGAGCCCCTCACATTTAGCCTCCTCACCCAGCAGTCCACACTCACTGATCTTTTTAAAATGTCACTCCTTTGCTTAGATTTTGTTAGTGATCCCTGCTGCTCCCCAGAGTTCTTGTTCCTTTGGGAACTACTTGAGGAGAGCATGGCAATCCACTCTAGTACTCTTGCCTGGAGAATCCTATGGACAGAGGAGCCTCGTAGGCTACAGTCCATGAGGTCGCACAAAGTTGGACAGGATTGAAGGACTTGGCACGCAGGGTGCCGGGAGCTCCTTAGAACTCTTCTTGTAACCTCTTTCCATTTCTTTATAGTCATCTCTATCAGGGCTCCCTAATTGTGGCCATCCTGAATTCCTTAATATTTCCTCCAACATCCAGCACTTTCTCAAGCACCTTCAGCTGCTTCCCTGCCTCTCATCATAGGTATCTTGCTGACAGCACTGTGATGGATGGTTGTGAACATTAAATAAAACAGTGAATGGTCAATACTAACACAGCGTATTGTAGGTTCCCAACAAATAGCAATTCCCCTTGAATGCCTGGAGCACTTTAAACACAAGTCTGTAATATAAACTCAAGTTAAGATGGAGAAGGGTTTTATCAGCTTTCTGGGAAAAACACACAGTTGGTACCATTGAAGTGACTGGATTTGTCTCCAGAATTTTAAAGCTAGTCTCCTAAACCTGTCTGTTCAGTTCAGTCGCTCAGTCATGTCTGACTCTTTGCAACCCCATGGACTGCAGCATGCAGGCTTCTCTGTCCATCACCAAACTCTTGGAGCTTGCTGCAACTCATGTCCATGGAGTGGGTGACGTCATCCACCCATCTCATCCTCCGTCGCCCCCTCTCCTCCTTCTTCAATCTTTCCCAGCATCAGGGTCTTTTCTAAGGAGTGTAAGCCTGTATCTTTGTTTAATAAATATGTTGTTTACCTTCCAAGTATTGGGAGATTTTCCTGTTTTCTTTCTATTAATGATTTCCAGTTGGAGTCCATTATGGTCAGAGAACATATATGATTTCAACTTTGAAAAAACTCTGTTAAAGTTGACCCAAGATACAGTCCATACATACTTGAAAGAAAAAATGTATTCTGCTCTTGTTGAGTTGAATTTTCTGTGCTATATGTCAGTTAGACCTTATTAGATGAATCAGTTGTTTAGTGCTCCTGAACTCTTGTTGACTTCTTACCTGTTAATTCTGTCAATTACTGGGAAAGGCTTGTTGAAGTCTGCAACTGTAATTTCAGGTTTCTCTATGTATCTATTCAGTTCTGGTAGTTTTCATGTATGTGTTTCACAGCTCTTTTATTTGGCACATATACACTGAAATTGTTATGTCATCTCTGTGAATTTGTTCTCTTATTATTAGGTAATGTCCCTCTTTTTCTCTGGTAATTTTCTTTGCCTGAATTTTACTTTATCTGATATGGTATAGCCACACCAGCTCTCAGCTCTCTTTTGATTAGTATTTACATAGTATATGCTTCTCCATTTATTTACTTTTAACCTACTTATATCATTATATTTAAAATGAGTTTCTTGTTGATAACATATAGGTGGGTAAATTTTTGTTCATTCTTCTAATATCAAACATTTAATTGGTAAGTTAAGATCATTTATATCTAATGTAATTATTGATTTATTAAAACTTAAGCCTGCCAATTTATTATTTGTTTCCTATTTTTCACTTTGTTTTTTTATTTGTCTTGTTTTTAACTCTTCGTTTTTCCTCCTTTCCTGTCTTTGTAGGCACTTGAATATTTTTTTAGAACTCCATTTTCATTTGTGTTTTTGAGTATGTTTCTTTGTGTTTTTTAAGTGCTTGCCGTAAAGGTTACATGCTATGCATACATAACTTATTGTAGTAAGTATTAAAGGTTTACCACTTCAGGTGAAATACACACACCTTAAAACTCTTTAGGTCCCTTTACCTTCCCCCACTTTATAATATATAAATTGTCCTAAATGTTATCTCTATATATGCTGAGAACCACCTCAGACAGTATTATAATTTTTCTTCTGTCAAATACAACATGTTAAGTTCAAGAAAATTAGTCAACTGTATTTACCCATTTCTTTACCCTTTCTGTTGCTCTTTGCTAACTGAAGAAATTTCTTTAGCCATTCTTTTAGAACTTGTCTGCTGAAAAAAAAAAAAAGCTTTCCCTCATCTAAGAATGTTTTTATTTCACCTTCATTCCTGAAGTATATTATCACTTGATATAGAATTCTAGGTTGACAGTTTCTTTTATTTTTTATTTATTTATTTTTTTAGTTTCTTTTATTAAACCCCTGAAATATAACGCTACTTCTTTCTGGCCTAGGAGCTAGGCTTCCTCATGAGCAGTCTGCTTTAATTTGAACTGTTGTTCCCCATAAGTAATGAATTGTTTTCTTCTACATGCTTTGAAAGCTAGATTTTCTTAGATTTTACATTTCAGAAACTTGATTACATGCTTTAGTGTTGAATTCTTTGAATTTATTGGGTTCACTCACAGCTTCGTGCCTCAGTAGGTTTTACTAATACCAAATTTGAGAATTTGCCATCCTTTATTTCTTTAAATATTTTTTCAGGTCCATGTTTTTCCCCCTGGTACTCTTTGGCACCGATGACACAAATGATAGATCTCCTTTTCTAATATCAGTCCCTGAAGCTCAGTTTTTATCTCTTCTTGATCTATTTTTTCTGTGTTGTTCAAATTGGACACTTTCTGTTGATGTCTTCAGTTTCGCTGATTATCCAGTCATACCACTCTGCCATTGAACTACTCTAAAGAGTTTTGGTTTAGTTATTGTTTTTCAATTCTAAAATTTCTTTTTTGTTTATATGTATATTTTCTGGTTCTTGGTTAAGATTTTCTATTTAAAATTTTTTCAAGAGTGTGACTGTTTATTGAAACATATTGTCAATATCTGGTTTAAAATCTTTAACTTGTAATTACAGCCTCTTTATCATGTCAGTATTGGTTTCAACTCATTTAATTTGAGATTTCTCTGGTTCTTGATAACATGAGTGATTTTGGACTATATTCTGAACACATTGTGTATTTTGCTACATGACTCTGGACTCTTTGTAAATCTTTTATTTTTGCAGATAGCCGACCTGCTTATGTTTAGAATGTTCACTTTTGTGAATTGTGGTGCCTTTGCAGTGCTATCCTGGCCTAACCTACCACGTATTGCTCACCTCAGTAGGGCTCCAGCCCATGTTCTCACCAGTGCAGGCTGAAGAGGAGGAGGATGGGGGCAGAAGACTTGGGCCCCTCTGAGTAGGGTGGCCTCTTCCTTACTGCAGGGGGTGGGGAGAAGTCAGCAATCTAACCATATCATCTCCATGGAATATGGGTACCTCCTTATTTTTGTAGAGTTGTAGAAATCAGAATTTTGCCCACTGACTCCTTCAAGGAGTCTCTTTTCCACAGTTCAGGGGTGAGATAGTTACAGTTCAGCTTACAAACTCAGTAGGGGAGAAGTACCACCTTGCTGCAGAGACAGGATGAAGACAGGATGCAGAGACAGGATGCAGGCAGGTTTCCGTGCGTCTTTAGTACTGTAGCCTCCCATTAGGATGGGAGAGGGTCCCATCTCTTATGGTATTTGTCTCTGGAACAGGAAGGTGGAAAGGTTGAATGTTCTGTCCTGGTGGGCCACTCTATATCTGCTCCTTTAGCTACAAAGAACAGGGCTTTATTGGTGTTAAATTTTGTATGTGTCAGTTAGTATCATGATGCTGAGAAGGAGTAAACTGGGATGCTTTTACTGACTCTTGTCTGAAGTCAGAAACTTGATCTGTGCCCTTGTTTTACTATTAAGATAGATATGACCGGAGAGGTTAAACGATTTGCCTCATATCATAAAACTGGCCAAGGATGATACTGAGCCTAGGGTCTTATCTCTGGCCAAAAGATTTTTTTAATCAGAAGTGTTATTTTATTTTATATAAGTTTGCAATTCAACATTTCTTGGTTATAAAAAATAGAGTTTAAATGATGTGATTTGGCTGTAATTAAATTTGCATTCAAGCAGTTTGGAAACATTAAGCACCTATCATTATCTATCATTACCTGTATATCTTTACTTACCTATCTACCAGTACCTGCCATTAACTATCTGCTGTGATATTAACAGGGCTTCGCAGGTGGCTCAGTGGTAAAGAATCTGCCTGCCAATACAGGAGCCACAGGAGATGTGGGTTCAACCCCTGGGTTGGAAAGATCCCCTGGAGGAGGAAGTGGCAACCCACTCCAGTATTCTTGCCTAGAGAATCCCATGGACAGAGGAGCCTGGTGAGCTACAGTCCAGGGGTTGCAAAGAGTTGGACATGACTGAGTAACTTAGCAGGCACTTAACATTAACTAGCTGCTAGGTCTTGTATGTGGATTCATTTTCATTTAATCTTCACAAAAGGCACACAAGTTTGGAATCTTTTGATGTTTCTATTTTACCACTGAGGAAACAGGCTGAAAATAGTAAAACAATTAGCCTGATATTCAGCATAGGTAATGGCCAAACAAGGCCTTGGACACATGATTATTTGACTCATACTTATTCTTTACTGATGCTATAAGACTTTTCATGCTATAGTTAAAAGATAATTGACTAATTCATGGGTTCATTTATGCAACAGACATTTATAAAGTGCTTATCATATGACAACACAGTACAAGAGAATGTACGATGAAATGTATGGTATAAACTTTGTGGTAAACCAAGTGAGATGTCATTACATGGGATCACTATGAATGGGAAGCCATGAGGATAGCTCCTACAGAGTGCTAAATTTGGCTGAACTGGAAAGGAATGTTAGGCAAGAGATTCTATGGCGTAAAGTAGACAGGAGATTTTCAAATGGGGGAAGTGACATCAGCTGAAATGAAGTGAGAGGGCAGTGAAGAAATTGGCCTATTTACATGGGGTGATGGGAACCATGGACCACTCTTGTTTTCTCTCTTTTTTCTAAACTTTCTGTACCAGAGCTCCCTGGCTTATTGTAGGAGCATATTTTTAAGTAAGAAAATCTTATTGGACTGAAGTGGGAGAACCATAGATAAGGTGAATAAATGTATTAGTGAGGATATACATGGAGCTGCTTGTAATAAGAAGGCCCCAAAATACAGTCATATTAAAAAAAAAAAAGATTGAAATTTACCTCTCTCACACGTAAGCTCAGATATAGGCCAAAGACCAGGTTTGGAAGACTGCTTTGTACCACAAGGTCGTCTAGAAACCGCAGTTCCTTCTGTCCTATTGCTCTCATCTTACATCACCATGCATAAAGTCCAGTCCATGGAAAGGGGAAGAGGGAGGTGGTGAGAAGCCACTTTCCTTTAAGGACATGACCCAGAAGATGCGCCTATCACCACTACTCCCATTGCCAGGCGTCTCACTGGCCACACCTGGAGAAGCTGGGAAATGTGGGTTTTAATTGGGATGTCATGTGGCCAGCTAAGCTTTAGGGAGTCTGTCACTCAGAAGAAGAGAGATGATATCTTCATGCTTTCATTTAAAGATGAGACATACAGAGTGAGTTATAAAGAGCCCAATTTATAGCCATCAGCTGTGCTCTGTATCTCTTGCCTCTTTTTCTGAAAACAAAGACTGCATTATAGGATTATTATAAGAACCTAACAAGTTCATGAATATCAATTTATTGCCAGAGTGCTTCATGCATAGTTGATGCTTCTTCCTGTATCTACCACCCACCCCCACCTTCTTCAAAAACTTATAGTAACAAACTCATGGAAAAACCAGTCACTGGTTGCATACCAGGCATCACTCGTCTGGCCCGATTGCTGTATGGCCTCCATCAATCTACTCTCTGGCCACTTCCCCTCCATTCCTTTGTCCAGATCTAACCAGAGTCATTTTGCTAAAATACACTCTCAAATATATCAATAACAATAAATAACTTGATTATTTATTTTAGTATTGTGGTTACTTATTACCACCATTCCCATAGATGGGAACTAGTAATAGCCCCCATTTTATAGATTTGAAGACTGGGACAGAGAGAAGGTAAATAACTAAAGCAAAAATCACATAGAAAGTAACAAGCAGAAGCTGGATACAGATTTGTGTAACTTCAAACTCCAGGTTCTTAAGCATTCACTGCCCGTATGTCTCATTCAGTTTTCTAGCTAGAAACAAAACAAGATCCAGATTATTTCACTTGATGTTAAGGTATCCTTGGTCTAGTTCGCAGTACCTTGTCAGACTTGTTTCCCCTCTTCCTACATAAACAAAAAGGTATGTGTTTGTTTATTTCCAGGAATGTATGCTAGCCTTTGGTCCGCTTATGTGTTCCCTACTTTCCCCCATTTGATAATTTATTGTATAGAATGGTAATACTAATAAAACTGTTTACTTATCTGTGTGCTCCATTAGATTGGGGGCATCTTAAACTTCAGGGCCTACACCCCCAGCAATGGGCCTTGAGCTACCATAGAGTTAGTGCTCTTTAATTAACCTTAGTGTAGTCAGAAAAGAGAGCTCAGTTGTTCCTGAAAGCCCACGTTTCCCTGTCTTTGCCTCCGTGCATGCCGTTCCCACAGCCTGAGATCTTTGCCTTCACCATACATGTCCTTTTGCCGGTACCCTGCTCTTCATTTACAGTCTGGCCCAAATAGCGTGTCTTCTTGGATGCATATCTTGGACATATATCTTTCTCCCATATCTTGTGGAAATTGTTCTCCTCTTTCAATAGCTTCATGCCCCTTGCCCCAGAATGGTAACATGCACCATCTTCTGCTATGCACTAGTTGTTTTCTGCAGTCAGCCTTCCCCAGGAGGCTTTGACGCTTCAGGAAAACACCACAGCATCGTGATCTGTGTGTTGACCCCACATATAACATAGGAATGTCAGAAGGTGCCTGACAACTCCAAACCGTGTCACAGAAACCTGTTGGATTGAACCGGAATGGGATTTCCACAGGCTGTTCTCAGAAACCTAATAGAACCACAAGAACTACCAGTTAGACCAGTATTCTTAGCAGGAGTTTATGGACCCCAGGGGATAAATACATAAATGTATTCACATGTACAGGATGTTCCTTCACCAAATCTATGACAGACTCTGTTTTCGAATGATTTTATTGCTTAAAAAATTGTATAAAATGGCGTAAAGTTTTATTTCCTGTATTCTTAGGTTTCTCTTTTGTGCTTTATTGGATAGAAGCACTTTTTAATATAAAAGCAATACAAATACATTGGGTTACACATTTTAAAATATAAGTAAGTAAGAGAGAGTTTTGGTCCTCCTTGTGCCCAGACCCCACCAAACACACGCATACACCCACACTTGCCGGCGGGTGTAACAGCAGCGGACTCTCTCACCGCTCTGGCATGAGAGTTGGTGCGCTCTTGCCTTTATTCCTTTGCTCTTTTGGTGTCTTTGTCTGTTGGTGTTTGGGTTTAAAAACTTAGGTAAAGTAGTATCTTCCTCGACTTTGTATTTCATGGTTCAGTCTCTTGTCTCACTAACTCGGCACTTCTAAAGTTTATTGTTTACGTGCTTAATCTTACATGTGTGAATTTTATCCTTCATATGAAATTGCCTGTCACCTATTACTTTTATTTGCCTCTTATAGCTACTATGCTATTCCTTTTCTGTTTTCATTTCTTAAGCCTGTTTTAGCCTCCTGAACCACCTTTTTTAAATTGAAATATAGTTGATTTACACTGCTGTGTTAATTTCTACTGTACAGCAAAGTGATTCAGTTTTATATATATATATATATGCACTTATTTATATATATATTCTTTCTGATATTCTTTTTCACTATGGTTTCTCACAGGATATTGAATATAGTTCCCTGTGTTATACTGCAGGACCTTGTTTTTCCATCCTATGTATACTAGTTTGCGTCTGCTAATCCTAAATTCCCACTCCATCCGCCTCCCATGCCCCACCTCGGCAGCCACACATCTGTTCTCTATGTCCCTGTCTGTATCTGTTTTGCAGATAGCTTCACTTATGTTATATTTTAGCTTCCACATATAAGTGATACCATATGGTCTTTGTCTTTTTCTAACTTACTTCACTTAGTAAGATCATCTCTCGGTCCATCCATGTTGCCACAATGGCATTGTTTCATTCCTTTCATGACTGAGTAGTATTCCATTGTATATATGTACCAACTTTTCTTTAGCCGTTCCTCTGCTGATGGACTTCTAGGTGATTTCCATGTCTCGGCAATTGTGAATAGAACTGCCATGAACATGGAGGTGCATGTATCATTTTGAATTATATAGTTTTGTCCAAACGTATGGCAGGAATAGGATTGCTGAGTCACATGGCAACACTATTTTTAGTTTTTTAAGGAACCTCTGTGCTGTTTTCCATAGTGACTGGACCTTCTTACATCCCCACCAACAGTATAGGAGACCAACCTTATTTTTAACCTCTTTTTCCCCTTATACTGTCCCTTTCTTAACAACTTGTTTATTGTTGTACATTGACATGTATTTTCTATCTTACAAAATCTCAGATGACACTGGAACTTACATTTACCTCCAAGTAAAGCCATTGGCATGGTAACTTAAGAATTGGTAGACATCGCCATCATTGGTACCAGGGCTGCAGGAGGTCATTTGATGTATCCATGTTTATACTGTTGATCACACCATAAAAGTGTTTGATCTAGTTTTGTTGGACTAGAAATATACTTGGGCAGAAAGTTCTAAGTGATAGAACTCTGTAGAAGTTCAAACACTAGTGGAATGCTTAGTCCCTTCCAAGAACAAGCTGAGGTTACAGACTGTATCCATTGTCAGTGAGGAGTTTAGTTTAAACTGAGATTTTCAGCCATCCCAAAAATATTTTTACTGTATATTCTAAAATAGTCAAGAAATTCTTTCTAAAGTAAAACCTAAGAAGTTCATCCAGGCATTCAGCACAGTGAAATCAAATGTCTTGATTTAAGAGGCCCATTCCTGCTGTTTCTTAGAGCAAAGACAGGTGCTTTAAAGGCAGAGCAGACTGAGATGGAATCCTGGCTCTTTTTATAACAAGACAGACTTAACTTCAATCGTGATGAGCAAGCACATATGGAAGACTCTGGACCAAAAGAACAGCAGAAGGATTGAGTTCAGGTGTGGCCTTTAACATGGAGCAGGGTGGTGGAATGAGACTAAATCCTTCGTTATTTGCTTTGATGGGGCAGTGGGGTCCAGGGCATTTGGAGTGACACGGGGGAACATCAGTCATGGCAGGTGGGGAGATGGGGCCTTAGACAGCTGGAGGAAATTTGTGCTTCTGTTTGATACCACAGCCTGCAGCAGGACACAGCCCTGTGGACTGGAAGCAGGGGCAGGGCCCACCTGGATTGCTGTCTTGAGTAAACACGTCAGGGAAGACACTGGTTAATGACTGCTGGCTATAGTCCACATCATATCTACACACCTGTGCATTTGTGTATACTCCTGACCCAGCCACCCACTCTTGCATTCTCTCTCTGTCCCCTCCCCCCAGATCCCTCACCTTAGTCTCTCATTCATTCTCTCACATCCACTAAGCTCTAAGTTCCTATCACCATCTCAGGTCCATGGCTTTGTCCTTAAATCTTACGTAGTGCCTGGAAAGCTTCACCAAGGAGCTTTGCAACCTTGGCCCTGTTACTTCTTGCTGAAAGACAAGGAAAACCATTACTGCCCTGGGGCAGTTGTGGGTTAAATGAGATAGAATAAGAAAGGTAGTTACCATGGCACCCAGCAGATGTGGTTGCCTGTGACCACCAAGCCTTTCTCCCCACGTCACCCCTGTGCTCTTGTCCTGCCTTTCACCGTGAACAAGCACACCCACATTCCTTTGCACACAGAGCCCATTCATTCCCCAGAGACTCAAGTGGCTATCTGCCAGGGACCAGGGAACAAAGTGCCCTTCACATTTCTGTTCTCATTCTTCTGCATAGAATCCTTTGAGGGAAAGAATTGTTTTCTCACTTTAAAACTAGGGAACTGAGACTCAAGTCAACCACAGAGTTAGGACTCGGCTCCAGAATCACTGTGCTCCTCTCCCAGCCTTATGATGAATTTTCTGTCACCTAGAACATGTTGAGGAAAAGGACATTCTGTCCTGGTTAAGCAGATGTGACTTACTAAGAAGTCCATGTTCACTAACCACATCTCTGCCTTCTCTGGTAAGGCACCTGGACTGAACTCTTCCCTTTACTGGACACGAAGATACTGAGGTTAGATACCTTGTTTATCTTGTTAAATCTTTATGCCTTGTTCTCAGGACAAATGGTGGATACCCAATTCAAGGAAGTCGAACATATGAATGAATGTTTATAAGGAATGTCCGCGTCCTATACTAAATTTGGCCTGAGGCTAGTTGAGAAGAGGAGAATTGGAAACATCCCCATCAAACCTGGGAGCATAATGTGGATGCGCGCACACACCCTCACACACCCTCGTCCCCATGCAAGCTCCCACAGCCACACACACTCTACATTCCAGACACACGGACATGCGCCCATTCTATAACTATTTTTACTATTTTTTAGTTTGTGAAGAAGTACGGGAACCTTTTTAGCCTGGAACTCGGTGACTTGCCTTCAGTTGTTATAACTGGATTGCCCTTAATCAAAGAAGTCCTTGTCCGCCAGGACCAAAACTTTGTGAATCGCCCCGTAACCCCTATTCGAGAGCGTGTTTTTAAGAAAAATGGTAAGTCTCTTGACTAATATAAGATGTCTACATTTGATATTCTTATAGTCTGTGAAAGGTACTTTTGTTTCTGTAATTCTCCAACACTCCCAAGGACTAGGCCCCTCATAAGTTCCTGCCCCTCAAGGAAGCTGAGTGCCCAAATTTCCCTGTTGAAGGTACCTCCTCAGGGCACCTGGCAGGGTCCACCCTAGTGTCAGGGATTCGGGAGAAGTGACATCACCTGCTTGAATTCACTCTGGATGCTTTGATAAATAAGTATCCTTGTTCGCTCAGAAATGTGATATGTTTTTTAAGCAGAGGAAAGGCAATGAATTCTCAGGCTCTCTTTCTCCACTCAGAGCTTGTCCCCTAGGAAAATGGATGTGGATCAGCTTCCTCCTCTTGTTTATCTTGTTAAATCTTTATGCCTTGTTCTCAGGACAAATGGTGGATACCCAATTCAAGGAAGTCGAACATATGAATGAATGTTTATAAGGGATCTTGTGATCCCTTCTTGTGTCTAGCTTCTTGTGATCTGCTGTTAAGGCTATGCCTTACAAGGTATCTCAAGCCTTCTATTTTTGTCAGATGGGTTTGGGGTTTCCCTGGTGGCTCAGTGGTAAACAATCTACCTGCCAGTGTAGGAGCCATGGATTTTTCTGGGAAGATCCCACATACCACGGAGCAGCTAAGCCTGTCCACCACAAATAGTGAAGCTGTGCTCTGCAAAAAGAGAAGCCACCACGATGAGAAGGCGGTGCACTGCGACTGGAGAGTAGCCCCTGCCCGTCCCAACCATACAAAAGCCTGCAGCAGTGAAGACCAAGCAGGGCCATAAATGGATAAAATTATTGAGAAGAAAAAGGAGGGGTTTAGCATAAATACTTAAAATGATTATTAAATTTACACATTTAAAAATCTAAATGAAAAATACAAACATATTCTACCAAAGCACCATATTATTCAGGTACTTCTCAATTTCTCTTTGAAATATTTTACCCATTAACTCTACATCCATTTGCTGTGTGTATTTGCCGTATGAAGCCTGCTGGTAGGCTCCAGTGACAGAACAGTGAGGAGAATGACAAAGTCCTTATTTTTCTGTAACTTACATTTCATTCAGGAAAACAGTACCAATCACTCTAATAATTTAAGATCTTAGTGTTCTGAAGATAAGAGCGTGATATACTTCTTAGGAGTATCTAATATCCTGAGACTCAGGAAAACCTAACACAGTGACAATTAAGATAATAACATGAAAAAACTGTCAGGTGGAGGGAATGGAGCATGAAAAGTCCCTGAGGTGGGAAGGACACCGAGCTGGAGGAACTGGAAGGTGGCCCGTGTTGCAGCACAGGCTTAAATGGAGACGACGCTGCTGAGTTCGAACAGGAAAAGTTCGTGCGGGTTGCCGATGTTGCTTTTCATCCTAACAACAATGGAAGCTCCTGCAGGGTTTCAGTAGAGAAAGGGATCATCATCCTTACCTTGTAAATTTTAAAGACTTCTCTAAGCCACAATGTGAGGAATGAAATAAATGGAGTAAGAGACTACTTCAGCGTTTTAGGTGAGAGGAGGCGGTGGCCTGGACTAGGGAGGTGGCGAGAAATGGCAGTCCAGTAGGTTAGACCAGGAGAGTGACTGTGAAGATACATAGATTTAAGTTTCTCAAGAGGCAAGACCACTAGGACGTGATGACCCAGACAGAAGGAGAATGAGGTGTTGAGGTAGACACCCAAATGGGCAGGTAAAGGAAAGAAGGGACATGTGGAAGAGGACAAGGTGTTGGCTGGCCGGGGGAGTTGTATGGAGCAAATAATAAATTCAGTTATATAAATATGCTGAGTGTGAAATGCATTTAAATCTGAAGAGCCAAGCAGATACTTGTTTATGTGCCTAGTGCTGAGGGACAGAAATAGATATGAACTATTAATAGATTTCACTTAAAATGTTAGGAACTCATGAGATTTCCCCAGAAATAGAGCATAGAGAAAGAGAAAAGACTTCAGACCTAGTCTTGAAGAGTGCCATTATTTCAAAATTCAATAGAAGATGACTTACTAAAAGATATAGGAATTTCTCTGTGGTCAAAGAATAAAGGAGAGAAATCTAGAGAGTGTGGTGTTCTGGACACCATTGGAAGAGAGTGTTTCAAGAAGGAAGTGTCTCCTCTGCTGACGCATGATGGTGAGGTTGAGAGGATCCTGCACCAGACAGCAGGGACGGTCATGTCCTGGTTGTGGTGGAGGCCAAAGTCAGATATAAGAGTGAGTTGAAGGATGCTCTGGAAGTGAATAAATGAAGGCATGGTGACCTCACCTGTGTTACAAAATAAATGATCATTTATTGAACACACAAAGACGGATTTTTTTCCTTTGCCTATGTTGTCCACTATGCATAGATTTTTCACTCTTCCATGCTTTCTTGAGTGATTCATTTATTTTTAAGGCCTGGTTTAGATAAGATCTCTCCTAAAAGACTTACCTTGTGAATATGGATTTTGGCTAATCCATAAGTGCATTCTTAGTATGTTGCATGATACAAATATTTATATATATTTATGTGACAAGTCACCAAAATGGACTTTAGAGTCAGACAGACTTGAATTTCAATCCTGTTCAGTTGCTTGCTAACTCTGTGACGTTGCAAAGTTTATTTTATCTCTTACAACTCAGTTTCCTTTTCAATGAAACTGTTGGGAGGGTTGGCAGTTATGATAGGATGTACCTCAAAAGAGGTTCTGTGAGTATTATATAATGCATTAAAAATGCTGAAAGGTCTGCCATTATGACTAGTCCCTAAATGCTAACCCTTGTATCCATTGCTTTGGGATCGTTTCTCTGAATAGTTTCAATCACCTTAAAGCCCTCCCCCTTCCTTCCATCTGATACATTGTTCCTCATGGGTCTTGTTGACTTTCTTTTCATAATGTTGCCTTTCTTTTTCCCAGGCTTGATCATGTCCAGTGGCTACATATGGAAGGAGCAAAGAAGGTTTGCCCTCACAGCCCTGAGGAACTTTGGTTTAGGAAGGAAAAGCTTAGAGGAACACATACAGGAAGAAGTTGCCTACCTCAACCAGGCAATAGGAGAGGAGAATGGTGAGCAGGTCTAGGACAGGGGCCAGGACTGTGGTTCATGCCTTCACGAACCAGATGCTCATCAATACCTACATGTCTGTCCTAAGCCCAGGACTGTGTTGGGTGCTTAGGGGGATAATCGTGAACAGCTAACCATGAACTGCCGTTATGGAGCATGAGTGTTAAGAAGAAGATGGGTATAAATCTCATTATAGGTTTTAAATCCTGGTCATCAGTTTGACTTCCAGGCATTGACTGAGTACTTGCTGTGTGCCAGACCTGGGTAGGGTGCTGCCACCACAGTTTCAGATATCATTCTGTAGTCAGTGCGTTACATGCCATGTAGAATATACTCTGGAAAATAGGAACAAACAAATCTGAAGGCTCCATCTCTTCTTCTGCTCCCAGGACAGCCTTTCGACCCTCACTTCACAATCAACAATGCCGTTTCCAACATTATTTGCTCCATCGCCTTCGGGGAGCGGTTTGACTACCAGGATGGTCAGTTCCAGGAGCTGCTGAGGCTGCTGGATGAGGTCACCTACCTAGAGACATCAGTGTGGTGCCAGGTGAGGCGGTTCTTACTTCCTACCTCGGAGAAGGACATTGTGCTAATGTCAGGCAGAGACGGGTTCTTCCTTTTGTTTTTTTCTTAAGCTAACACAGCAATTTGAAATTGACTTTGACAAACGTGTCTGAAGTCAATCTGTTGAATTTGATGTTTTTTGTAACATTGTTGAACATTGACTATAGACAAAGAGGGCTTCCCAGGTGGCTCGGTGGTAAAAAAACAAAAAAGAAAAAAATCTACCTGCCAATGTAGGTGACGCTGAAGATGAATGGGGAAGATCCCCTAGAGGAGGAAATGGCAACCCACTCCAGTGTTATTGCCTGGAGAGTCCCATGGACAGAGGAGCCTGGTGGGCTACAGTCCATGGGTTCACAAAGAGTTAGATGCTACTGCTCACATATGCACTAGTTACTGGAAAATTGAGTTCAGTAATGGGACTCCAGTGGATACCAGGCTGACTGTTGCCAAGGAACAGAAATCCTGGGAGGTTAGGAGCAGGCAATAGGGTAGGGGTAAAAAGCACTTCTTAGAGATCCAAAGTAGACCAGGCACTTTGATGGACAACTATACATGCTTTATCTCAGTTAATTTTGTTTTACAACAGTTCTTTAAAGATGAAATGGATCATCCTGATGTACGCAAGCAGATATGGGAATGTGTAAACAAATCCATATAGTGTCCCACTAGCTCTTTGTTACGTGTGGTACAGATCTCATGTCATTTGATCGTTGTCCTCATTAGCAGCTAGTTTAGGTAGCTACAGATAAAATCATTATTACTACCATTAGCAAAGTACTATAGCTATAAAGAAACAGAGTTAACTGTCAAACCCATACCTATCACATTTGAAACCTAGGCAACTTTCCATTACCTTATGCTATCTATTTTCTACCATATATTATTAGAAAAAATATATACAAAAACTACTGTATTTCAGTAAAAACACTTTTACCCACATGGAGCTTACCTCATAGTGAGGACAGACAAATAAATACACATATGTGTTTACCATAGATGTTTAGACACATAGGAATATAGATACATAGTTAGATACACAGACGTAGATAAACATACATATTTTACAAACACACACAAATATATATACACACACATACTAATGACAATTGTCACAGAAAAATATAAAACAAAATAAAGGAATGGAAAGAGAGTCTCCGAAGTGCTGCTAATTGTAGAATCACCAGCTAAGACGGATCCAAGTATGTGGCATTTGAGCAGCACATTAAGGAACTGGAGTTACACAGATTTCAGAGGAGAACCATTCTAGATGAAAGAAATAGCAGATACAAAGTCCTAAACAAGAAACTTCTTTTAATGTTTGCACAGAGATCAATGGGGCTGGACTGGAAGGAGAAAGAGCAAGATGGCAGGGATTGATAGGAGAGGAGGCTACAGAAGGGCAAGGGGCCAAATTCTGTGGAGCTCCAGGCCAGGAGAAGGATGTAGAGTCTGTCTAAGTGTCTTGGAAAGTCACTGGAGGATTGAGAGTCAAAAAGTGAAATGATCCCATTAAACTGTTAAATGATCCCTGGGCAGCTCAGTGGAAGACAGACTGAGAAGGGAGTTATCTTCTTGGAAGAAGGTTAAGGAGAGAATCAGGAAACCTGTTGGAGGCTTTGCAGCATCCAGATAAAAAATGTTGGTGCTTTGTACTAGGATGACAGAGCAGTTGGAGCGCTGAAAATTGGTCTGAAGTGTCATGTTTTGGATGGAGGGTTGGAATGCTTTGCCAGAGGGGAGAGAAGAGGGTTCAGAGAGAGAAGAGTCAAGGTTGACTCAAAAGATTAAATCTAAGTAAATAAGAGAGAGAGAGAATAGAATGGTCTCCCTGGCGTGTTGTTCAGTCACTCTCGTGTTCAGCACTTTGCAACCCCATGGACTTATCTTAAGAAGCAGAAAAATGTCACCCCCTTTTCTCCATGACGGTTTTATTTGTTCCATTAGCTCTACAATGTCTTTCCAAGGATAATGAATTTCCTTCCGGGTCCCCACCAAATGCTCTTCAGTAACTGGGAGAAACTGAAAATGTTTGTTGCCGACATGATTGAAAACCACAAGAGAGACTGGAATCCTGCTGAAGCAAGAGACTTCATTGATGCTTACCTCCAGGAGACAGAGAAGGTGAGGAAACCTGAGTTTTTACCCCTAAGTAGTTTTCTTAAAGATCAAATGAAGGGATTCTAATATCTTACTGCTGGTGCAAGAAGTCACCACAAACTTGGTAGCTTAAAACAACCCACATTTATCAAGTCAAGGTGGGGGCAGTACTGGCTCTTTCAAGGCTCTAGGGAAGAAACTACTGATGGACTTTTCCAGAGCCTAGAGGCTGCCTTTACTCCTTGACTGACTCATGACCTCTTCCTCCATCTTCAAAGCCACCAGCATAGCATTTTTCTTCTGCCAGCATCTTCACATCTACTCTCTGTGACTTTCTTGCCTCCCTCTTCTAAAGACTCTTGTGATTATTTTGGGCCCATTGGGATAATCCAGGATAATTTTCCCATCAAGAGCCTTATTTCAATATATTTACAGAGTTTTATCTGCCATATAAAATTCACAGATTCTAGAGTTAAGGACATAGACTTCTTTGTGGGTCATTATTCAGCCTACCACAGGGGAGGAAAAATAGAGGCAGTACTTCACATAATGTAGGAATAACATTAACTCAGAATTGATGGGACAATTAGAAATAGACAGAGGTTTAACAGTATTTGGCTTAAGGACTTTAGGAAGACCAAATACTGCCTTTTCATAATCCATTCTCTACCCATATCTGAAGGACCTGTACGTAAAAGGAAAAAAAGTATTATTTCATTATTAGTTGGACCAATGCCCAGTCTCCTACCCCTTCTCCTAGCTCCCCATTGCAGAACACAGATGCCAGAGTTTAGCCTCAGATAGGAGAGACATTCGCTTTCCTCCCTCGTCCCTATGTTATCCACTTTTCAATATTACTATAGGAAAGAAACAGGAAAAAAGCCAAATGGGATGTAAAACCTTTGCCATAGTCATCCCTCTGGTAAACGTATCGCTGCATTGGTGTCATCATCTTTGACCCGTCAGATTATTCTTTCCCAGAGTTGGCAGAATGGACTTCTTTCCAGCTCCTCTCTTGTTTCACCTTATTGTGATAACTTTAATGGAAGCATTGATTTCTCTTATGAGGGGGAGATTTCACTCTCTGTAAGATATGCAGGTGTGGGACCATGCAGGGAGGAACATTGACTCATTGAAGGAAGGTGTTAAAGATGTGGAGTGCCATGAGGAATGACTGTTGGAATCAGAAAAGTTTAACCTAAAAGGAGATAAATGGGAAGATATGAAAATTATTATACTTTAGAGAAATTCAGTTATTGTTTCTGTTACTGGTACAGACATTTGTTGAGGACTGCTGTGTGCCCTTTCCTGCTCACATAATTCATAATTCCATCTTAAGAGGTGAGTATTGTTGTGTCTGTTTTATGGAACAGGAATCTGAAGCACAGTAAGGTTTATCAACTTGCATAAGTCATACAAATGGTGAACGGTGTCGCTAACACTGGAACCCAAGGCTGTTTGCCAGTGTAATAATAGATTCTGCCTAATTATGGGTGTAAAAAATTAGTTGTCTTTTTTGTCCACCAAAGCTAACAAAAGCTTCTAGCACCAGGGGCAATGATATTCCAGTAATAAGTCTCTGCCTCATGAGGCAGCCAAAGGGAAAGTTATTTCTCCTGGGGTAGTCTCTCCTTCATGTTCTCTTTAGGATGAAGCCCTGTTTGTTGTGGCAACTAAGAACCACCTGAATAAATCAATAATCACTGTGCTTTCTAGCATAAGGGCAATGCTGCTTCAAGTTTCCATGAAGAAAACCTTATCTACAGCACCCTGGACCTCTTCTTTGCTGGAACAGAGACAACTTCATCCACCCTGCACTGGGGTCTGCTCTACATGGCCCTGTACCCCGAAATCCAAGGTGAGCACATCAGTGGGTGGGCCTAGGCTGGGTCATTATCAGGTCTCCTCAAGCACATACAATGGGGCAAAGAAGGTCTCTTCAATAAATGCTGCTGGGAAAACTGGACAGCTACATGTAAAAGAATGACATTACAACACTTCCTAACACCATAAACAAAATGTATTAAAGACCTAAATGTAAGACCAGAAACTATAAAACTCTTAGAGAGAAACATAGGCAGAACACTATATGACATAAATCACAGCAAGATCCTCTAGGACACACCTTCTAGAATAATGGAAATCAAGCAAAAATAAAAAGTGGGGCCTAATTAAACTTAAAAGCTTTTGTACAGCAAAGGAAACTATAAACAAAGTGAAAAGACAGCCCTCAGGATGGGAAAAAATAATAGCAAATGAAACAACTGACAAAAGATTAATTTCAAAAATATATAAGCAGTTCATACAAATCAATAACAGAAAAGAAAAAAACCAATCAAAAAGTGGGCAAAAGACCTAAAAAGACATTTTTCCAAAGAAGACATACAGATGGCTAACAAACACATGAAAAAATTGTCAACATTGCTCATTATCAGAGAAATGCAAATCAAAACTACAACGAAGTATCACCTCACACCAGTGAGAATGACCATCTCCGAGAAATCTACAAACTATAAAAGCTGGAGAGGGTGTAGAGAAAAGGGAACCCTCTTGTGCTGTTGGTGGGAATGTAAACTGATAAAACCACTGTGGAGGACAGTATGGACATCCCTTAAAATACTAGGAATAAAACTGCTGAATGACCCAGCAGTCCCATCACTAGGCATATACCCTGGGGAAACTGAAATTGAACAAGACACATGTACCCCAGTATTCATTGCAGTTTTATTTACAACAGCTAGGACATGGAAGCAACCTAGATGTCCATCAACAGATGAATGGATAAAGAAGCTATGGTATATATATACAATGGAATATTACTCAGCCATGAAAAGGAATGCATTTGAGTCAGTTCTAATGAGGTGGATGAACCTAGAGCCTATTATACAGAGTGAAATAAGTCAGAAAGAGAAAAATGTCATATACTAATGCATATATATGGGATCTAGCAAGATGGTTCTGATGAACCTATTTGGAGAGCAGCAGTGGAGACACCTTGAAAACAGATTCTGGACGTGGCTGGGAGGGGAGGAAGGAGAGGGTGAGATGTATGGATAGAGTAACATGGAAATTTATAATACCGTATGAAAGTAGATACTCAATGGGGATTTGCTGCATGACTCAGGAAACAAACTGGGGCTTGGTAACAACCTGGACGGGTTGGGTGGGAGAGGGTGGGACTGATGCTCAGGTGTGGGGGGACATGGGGAAACCTACGGCTGATTCATATTGATGTTTGGTAGATTCCAACACAATACTATAAAGCAATTATCCTTCAATTAAAAATAAATGATTTTTAAAGAATGAGGCCTCCTGGAACACTGTCCAAAAGAAGGGCCAAAGGACAGCACAGTAGGATGGAGAGACAAGTAGGACAGGTGGACTAGAGAATGGGCGCCTTCTTTAGTTTTCTGCCAGAATCGGGGTGGGCCCACATATCACAGATAGGACAGAGAGCCCCTGCCCTCAGGAAACTCGCTGTCCATAGGGAAAACAGTGAAGTCCGCTGAGGGTGTGGTGATCCCCGAGGAGGAGCTCCATTCCACTCACATGGAGTCTGGCCGCAGTCTCCCCTCCTCCCCAAGTTGCACCTCCCGGCGCCCTGTGGACAGTACCCACGGCCCTTTGTCTGGTAGACCACGCACTCTGCTGTGCCTCTTTCCTACCAGCCCAGCCTGCACAGGGGCTGCAGTAAGTCACAGGTCGTTTAATTTCACTGTCCTTATTTGTGCATCTGGACCATCACACCTACTGCTCCCTAGAAGAGTAATCAAGAATGTATTTCCCTAATCTCTCTATACTGTAAGCCAACCCTTAGCTGTTCTTGAGGAGTCTACTCAACATAGCCTCCCAGTGTTTCTCCACACTTCTGGGAGAATACTAGCATTTCCTTTCTTTAAAGAGTGCCTAATGCACCTCCATTAGTTCGCTTATAACACGTTTTTCTATATCTTCCCCAGAGACTGTAGTCCTTTCAAGGACAGTGACTGTTACAGTGAGTTTTCATTTGCTAGCTCCCCTCCCCTCCGAACAGTTTAAGCACGTGTAGGATAGAAACTATCGTGACACATTTTTGCAAACTGTGGGTAAAAGTTCATTAATAGGAGATAGAGTCAATTTAGTAAATCAAGACCAACTTTTTGCCCTAAATGTAAAAAAAAATTAGTAAAGTCAGAGTGCTCTCTGTGTACTAAAGATAATGCTTTTTCATGAAACTTTCTTTCCTTAAATAGATAAATAAATGTTTGTTTCATATATGTGTGCTTATTTTTGTTTATGTGTCCTGAGTCACCCACTTGTAAAATGCACTTATTTGTGAATTATGAGCTTCCCAGATGGCTCAGTGGTGAAGAATCCTCCTGCAAATGCAGGAGACGCAAATTCGATCCCTGGGTCGGGAAGATCCCCTGGAGAAGGAAATGGCAACCCACTCCAGTATTCTTGCCCGGGCAAGTCCATGGACCAAAGAGCCTGGTGGGCTACGGTCCATGACATCACAAGAGTCAGATAGGATTTGGCAACTAAACAACTGAGAATTACAGTGTTTTCTTTAAGTTCAAAAGCCACCTAGTTAGGATATGGTTATAGCTTTCCTATGAAAGGCTCCAAAACAATAATGGCTTAAGATGGCATAAAAGTGGTTACAAGCCAAGTGTCTATCAGTGGATGAGTGGATAAGCAAAACGTGGAATGCAATGAAATATTCATCCTTAAAAATGAAGCATTTTGACACATGCTACAATATGAGGAAACTTAAGGACATTATGCTAAATTCAGTGATCCAATCAAAAAGAACAAACTATACGATTCTCTTCATCTGAGGCATCTGGGACAGTTGAACTCATAGAAAGCGAGAGCAAAATGGTGGTTGTTATACTCTAGGGTTAGAGGCTGGGGCTAGTGCAAGTGGGAGTTCTGGTTCAGTGAGTACAGTTTGGGTTCTGCAAGACAAAAGTTTCTGGAGATTGGTTATACAATGATGTGAATATACTTAACATTATTAAATCACACACTTTAAAGTGGCTAAGATAAGTTATGTATTGGGTGTATTTTACCACAATTTGGGTGTATTTTACCACAATTTTAAAAGTTTCTAAATGTTCAGTAAAAAAAGAAAGTTTATTTTTCTCTCAATTCAGAAACTCTAAGCTAGACTCTGCAGAACCCTCTGGGGTCTAAACTGCTTCCCGTGTATTGCTCTGTCGTATCTGGAGTGACACCCTTGTTGGGACTCACAGATGGCACCCCACCATGGCTGCCTTTCCACCAGCAGGAAGTGCGGGCGGAGGGAGCACATGCCTTTCCTTTAGGGCATGTTCCAAGCATTAAACACCCTCTCTACTTACACTTTTTTGGCCAGAACATAGTCACAAGGGGATCTGGGAAATGTAGCGTTTAGCTGAGGAACCAGGTATCCAGATCAAATATTTATTGTTGTAGAAAAAGAGGAAAACAAACATTGGGGCACAGTTAACAGGATTTTGTTGTTGTTGAATGCTTCCCTAAATCAGTTCATGAAAATATAAAAATTCCTAAAGGTGAGACTTGGTTCATCCTCACTAATAAGAAGAGGAACCAGAGGCTCAAAGAGCTCCAGGAAACTCGCAGCAGGACTAGTATTAAGCAAGAATTTGCCACCAGATTTGTCTTACACGAGGCCCATTTCCCACTCACACACCTCCCTGAGGAGGTTGTCCACAGACCCTACTATAGCTTTAGTCATTTTGTTGTTGTTCAATCACTGAGCCATGTCCAAGTCTTTGCAACCCATAGACTGTAGCACACCAGGCTTCCCTGTCCCTCACTATTACTGGAGTTTGCTCAAACTCATTTCCATTGAGTCAGTGATGCCATCTAACCATCTCATCCTCTGTCGCTCACTTCTCTTCCTGCCCTCAATCTTTCCCAGCATCAGGGTCTTTGGTGTGAGTCAGTTCTTTGCATCAACTGGCCAAAAGACTTGAGCCTAAGCGTCAGTCCTTCCAATGAATATTCAGGGTTGATTTTATCCAGCCCAGCATTTCACATAATGTACTCTGAAGATAAGTTAAATAAGCAGGGTGATGCTGTACAGCCTTGACGTACTCCTTTAGCATTTTTGATCCTCGTTATTCCATTCCTTAGCTTAACTGGCCTCTAGGAAAGTTACCGAAAAGTAGAATAATGAAACCTCCTGTGCTTTTCCAGCAAAAGTCCAAGCTGAAATCGATAAGGTGCTTGGCGAGTCACAACAGCCAAGCACAGCCACTCGGGAGTCCATGCCCTACACCAACGCTGTCATCCACGAGGTGCAGAGGATGGGGAACGTTATCCCTCTGAACGTGCCCCGGGAGGTGACGGTGGACACCACCCTGGCCGGGTACCACCTGCCCAAGGTAATTAGGGGCTCACAGCAACAGCCTCAGATCTCCAAGCTCATATGTGTAAATGGTGGGAATATCTCAATCGGAAAAGCATTCTTATCCTAGAGAGTTACTTACATGGGAAGAGAAACATATTATGCCTGATGAAATACGAGTTTTGTTCCCTAAGTGTGAGCTTAGAAAATTAGTTCAACTGGATGTTAACACGTGTTTTAGAGGAGAGGGGGGATTCCTATGTCAGCTGTGATTAGGCAAAACCAGGTTTTCTTTTTTTTTGCTACGAGGTTTCTCAGTGTTTTACTATGTGATGTGAGTTGTGAATCTATGTGGGGATCCAGAAGGCAGAAGTTCTCAGTCTCAGACTTTGTCATGAGGTCCTTTCCTTTGCCTTGGGAGTGCTTCTCACAAGACAGAGACCTACTAGACTTATTTCAGACAGTTGTGTTTCGCATTGCTGAAATGTTGAAAACAAGGGGCCTTGGAGACCACCTGGACCAACACCACACTCGTTCTCTGTCTCTAACATACTGTCCCCACAGGGGTTTCTAGTTTTGACTTACAGACCCTCGATGGGCCTGCCTCACAGGGGACGCAACCCAAGTATGTGCAGTGTTCGGAGAAGGCGCTGGCACCCCACCCCAGTGATCTTGCCTGGAGAATCCCAGGGACGGGGGAGCCTGGTGGGCTGCCGTTGGTGGGGCTGCACAGAGTCGGACATGACTGAGCGGCTTAGCAGCAGCAGCAGCGGCAACGCGGTATTAAATATCAGAATCGGAGAAAACGGAGGAACCAGTGCTTAAGCAGTGATTATGTGCTGCGGACTCTATACGTTATTCAAAATGTGTGAGTCAGTCCTTAGAATAATTCTGTTATCTCACTTTATAAATCTGAAACCCGGGGCTTGGAGAGCAATTAATTAATCTTGCATAAGATCTCTCAGCTACAGTGACGAGAGTCGGGTTCCAGAAATGGAACTGTTTTGATTCCCAGGCTCATCTTTTTTTGTACGACACCATGTTCTCTCCACAGGAGTTGCTTTCCGTTGATTTTAAAAGAGTCTCCCTGAACTATTTCTCAGTGGGTCCCCATTAAATTCCCTGTCCTCCCAAAGGAAATTCTGCTCTCGCTCTGCCCACCACCCTGAGGACCTCAGATGACAGTCCTCCTGAGCCCCCTAGTGTCCTCTCTGTACACTGTACATTTACAGTTCCCTTTCTCACAACCTTGGTGAGCCTCTGTGGATCCATTCTAGTTTGTCTAAATTGCTCTCTATATGTTGTACCTGGAGACAATCTCAAGGCAAGGCCAAGGGAAATTCTGCGTTGTCCACCCCGTAGTCACCAGCCCAGCAGAACCAGGACTAGCAGCTATTCCTGCAATTATTGCTTTACTGTATTACATTGGTGCAAATGTAATTGCTGTTTTGGACTGTTAATTTTAAGTCGTTGTAACTAGGCTTTAACAAAAGGCAGAGGAACCAGAGATCAAATTGCCAACATCCACTGGATCATCAAAAAAGCAAGAGTTCCAGAAAAACATCTATTTCTGTTTTATTGACTATGGCAAAGCTTTTGACTGTGTGGATCACAATAAACTGTGGAAAATTCTGAAAGAAATGGGAATACCAGACCACCTGATCTGCCTCTTGAGAAATCTGTATTCAGGTCAGGAAGCAACAGTTAGAACTGGACATAGAACAACAGACTGGTTCCAAATAGGAAAAGTAGTACGACAAGGCTGTATATTGTCACCCTGCTTATTTAAATTATGTGCAGAGTACATCATGAGAAACACTGGGCTGGACGAAGCACAAGCTGGAATCAAGATTGCCAGGAGAAATATCAATGACCTCAGATATGTGGATGACACCACACTTATGGCAGAAAGTGAAGAGGAACTAAAAAGCCTCTTGATGAAAGTGAAAGAGAAGAGTGAAAAAGTTGGCTCAAGACTCAGCATTCAAAAAACAAAGATCATGGCATCCAGTCCCATCACTTCATGGCAAATAGATGGAGCAACAGTGGAAACAGTGGCAGACTTTATTTTGTTGGGCTCCAAAATCACTGCAGATGGTGACTACAGCCATGAAGTTAAAAGATGCTTACTCCTTGGAAGAATGTTATGACCAATCTAGACAGCTTATTAAAAAGCAGAGACATTAGTTTGCCAACAAAGGTCCATCTAGTCAAAGCTATAGTTTTTCCAGTAGTCATGTATGCATGTGAGAGTTGGACTATAAAGAAAGCTGAGTGCAGAAGAATTGATGCTTTTGAATGTGGTGTTGGAGAAGACTCTTGAGAGTCCCTTGGACTGCAAGGAGATCCAATCAGTCTATCCTAAAGGAAATCAGTCCTGAATATTTATTGGAAGGACTGATGTTGAAGCTGAAACTCTTAATATTTTGGCCACCTGATGCAAAGAACTGACTCATTTGAAAAGATCCTGATGCTGGGAAAGATTGAAGGTGGGAGGAGAAGGGGATGACAGAGGATGGCATCACTGACTCAATGAACATGAGTTTGCATAAACTCCGGGAGTTAGTGATGGACAGGGAGGCCTGGCGTGCTGCAGTCCATGGGGTCACAAAGACTTGGACATGACTGAGCAAATGAACTGAACTGATGTGAACTAGGCTCAAACACATCTTTATTAATCAAAGTAGGAACCATTACACATCAACACATTTTTGCCAATGAGAAATAAGTTTGCTTATTCCTGTAGTGTAAAAATCTGTCCTTTGGGACTCTTGGCAACCATTTTCTGCCTCTCACTGGTTATGGAAGCATTTTCCCTGCAAAAAGTTATCAAGATGCTTGAGGAAGTGGTAGTCAGCTACTGAGGTCAGGTGAATGTGGTGGATGAGCCAAAACTTTTTGGGGGCAAAACTAGCCCAGTTCATTCACTTTTGAATTATGCAACATGCAGTCAGCTGTTGTCATGGAGAAGAACTGGGCCTATTTGTTGACCAATGCCAAATGCAGACATTGCAGTTTTCAGTGCATGTCATTGATCTCCTGAGAGTGCTTCTCAAATGTAATGGTTTTGCTGGAATTCAGAAGGCTGTAGTGGATCAGACCAGGAGCAGACCACCAAACAGTGACTGATCTCTTTTCAGTGCAAGTTTGGCTTTGGGAAATGCTTTGGAGCTTCTTCTAGATCCAGCCACTGGGCTGGTCATCACCTGTCGTCATATGAAGTCCACTTTCTGTCTGTCACATATCACCATTCAATCGAGAAATGGTTCATTGTTGTGTAGACTAAGCAAAGATGACAGTTCAAAACGATGATTTTTTTTGATTTGCAGTCAACTCGTGAGGTACCTACTTACTGAGCTTTTTCACGTTTCCAGTTTGCTTCAAGTGCCAAGTGACCATAGAATGGTCGACACTGACTTCTTCAGCACCTTCTCGTGTAGTTGTAGGAGGATCAGCTCTGATGACTGCTCTCCAGCAGGCGTCGGCTTCCAGTGGCCAGCCCTACACTCCTCATCTTCAAGACTCTCTCTCGTCTCCTTTGCAAAGTTCTTGAGCCACCACTGCACTGTATGTTCATTAGCAGTTCCTGGACCGAATGCATCGCTGATGCTGCAAGTTGTCGCTGCTGCTTTATGACCCCTTCTGACCCATAAGAAACTTGCTCACATTTGCTTTTTGTCTAATGTTATTTCCATAGTCTAAAATAAAGATAAAATACACAGCAAGTAATGTCATTAGCAAAAAATACATAAAGCAAGAAATGTGCATAAAAATGATGTATAGCATAACCGCATTTAAGAATGTATTCCAATACCAAAGAGCAAAATTCAGCAGTGCAAAACCGCAATTACTTTTGCACCAACATAATAGTTTCTTGCTAATTGATCATTTGTGGTTGAAAGCTGGTGGTGGTAGTTTAGTTGCTAAGTCATGTTTGACTCTTGCTGAGGTCTAAATTATTTCTCAGGTGATCTTTGCATTTTTATAGCAATTCTTTTAACTCCAGGAAACCGTCCCAGATCAGTAGACTTTGTTCTAACATGGATTATTCATGTTGACTTAAAAAATCATTCTGGGAATTAAGAGATCCCATTGGCTATGTTGTAGAGACTAGGGGTCAGAACTCTGATGTCAAATGTCCTAATTCAAATCGTTTTTCTGCCTCCTTCCACCCTGTGACTCTGGGCATCTTATTCCATCTCTTAGAGCTTTAAAATCTTCATCTGTGAGAATGCATTTAAATCCATCTCACAGATGAACATGTAATGAGGTCATGCATATAGAATATTTAACCTTGTGCTCACTATAGAAAGTTCTCAAAACAGCACTTATTCTTCTTTATTAATTCACCAGATGTTCATTAAGCACCTAAAATGTTTAGACCTCAGAGAACAACTCAGAGGAAAATAATCATGCAAGGTTTTAAGTACAACTGTGATAACTATCCAAAGGCAAAAAACCACTGGTTTCTAGGAAGATGGAGGCTGGCTTCAATGAGGAGTGGGAGCAGGAGCAGGCAGAGAGGACTTCCCAAAGGAAGTGGTGTTTGAGCAGAGGATTGAAGGATGATTAAGAGTTAACTCGGTGACAGAATGGGAAGGAAGGACATTCCAGGCAAAGGTGAACAGCAGGTAAAAAGGCACAGAGATGAGTGGGAAAATGTGCCATGTTTGAGAAACTGAAAGAAGCTTGATGTAGTGGGAGTGCAGGCAAGAGGGTGACTCAGACAAGGAGCAAGTGATGTGGCCTTCATCGCAGAGTGACAGGAGTTATTGAAGGGTATCTGTCACGTCCCAGGTGTGGCGGGTAGATAGGAATGGAACGATTAAATCTTGTTCTAAGCTAACTCTGCTTTCATCATGGGGAGCACTTTGAAGGGGAGGAGAGAATGTGGGCAGAGGCAGGGCTATCACAGGAGGATGGCCAAGCGAAGCGGCAGCCTGAATCAGGTGGCAGTGGTGGACAGAAAATGGAGGTAACAGGATCAAGAGAAATTTCAGAGTAGAGTTGACCAGCCTGGCTGAAGGATTGACTGAAGGAAGAATGGGGGAAAGGGAGGCATTATGGAAGACGCCTAGGTTTCTTGCTCTGTATCTGGAAGAACAGTGGTTCCTTATGCTGGGTGACCTCATTCTATTATTAAACCCTCTGTGGAACAGACTGGACATTGGAAGGAAGCAAATGGGCGATGTCTCGCTGTTCTCTCATTGATGCATACGTGTTCCCTCCCAAGTTCTACACTGACAAGTCTCTGCAGAGGTCCAGTCTGCACTGAGAGCAGTCACACTGCCCTGATAAATTCCCAGCAGACAATTCCAGTCCATCGCTGCAAGCTGCCCCACGGCAAAGAGCTGGGTCCTAGGGGCTGGCCTCAGAAGGTGCTGGGTCAGGGAGGCTGAGGGAGTTCAGGGTGCTGTCAGCCTTGGTGTGGAGTCCTGGGGTCTGCTGCCCCTCCGCACATGTGTGTTGTGTGGGTCGGTCCCTGCCTGAGTCTCTCCTGCCTTCTCCAGGGCACCATGGTCCTGACCAACCTGACTGCGCTGCACAGGGACCCCGCAGAGTGGGCCACCCCTGACACCTTCAATCCGGAGCATTTTCTGGAGAATGGACAGTTTAAGAAGCGGGAAGCCTTTCTGCCTTTCTCAATAGGTGAGTAACAAGAAACACGAGTGTGGGAACCCAGAGTGCCTCCCTCAGCCCTTCCCTCCTCTTCTCCCTGGGGTTTTGCATTAGTCGGCATGTCTCATGCCATGTTCAACAGGAAAATAAAAACTCAGCCTAATAGTTGAGAATATTTATTCAGGGCATTACAAAAGACTATATCCCAGGAAGGTGGCCTCTCAGATAGCTCTTGGGGCTACGTGGGAGTTCTTGCTGGAAAAAAATAAACAAAAAACATGTAATCAAACATCATAAGATTTTGCTAGTCACACACACACACACAAGACCAGACATTTCAAGTTAATGGTTTCAGTGCCTTTCTTTTTATGGGAAGATGCAAGAGTCTGGATCAGTGAAATTATTCCCTCATATGCATCCTAGCACTCTAGAGCCAGTACTCTCTCCTTTCCCACCCTGAAGCCCGCTCAGAGCACAGCACCGGGGGCGGCTGCAGTCACTGATGGCTTTGCGGGGGGCAGCACCCATGGTTTCCCAGGTGGCAGGCAGCAGTGTTCAGTCCACACCAGAGTCCCCCCCACAGTGACCCTCTCTTGGTGTCGGTTGCACCTCAGGATTCCCTGGGCTGAGCGTCACCAGGAGCCATGCCTTTGCTTCCTAAGCCCCGGCCTGACTCTGATGGAGATTTCAGCCTCACTCTGTGGTGGCCCCAGAATGCTGAAACAAGAGCTCAGACCCTTCCGGTCACCCAGAGAGAAGGTTGAACACTTGCCTTCCTTACAGATTTTTAAATGTTCCAAGGTCTTTTTAGGGCAACCCATTCACACAGAGCTAGGCAGTTGCTAGGAGAGGGTGGGGAGGGGCAAGGAAAGGGGCTACTTGCTTCTCATTATGGACATCACAAGTGACCCTAAGTGCCGCAGGCTTAACTAAATGGGATTCAGCTCCATCACTGGTCCCTAAGAAGTCCTTTTACTGTTTTAAATTCTTTTTTTTTAAATTTTATTCATTTATTTATTTTTTTCCTTTACATTATTGTGTTGGTTTTGCCATACACTGACATGAATCCTCCATGGGTATAACTTGTGTTCCCCTTCCAGAACCCCCCTCCCACCTCCCTCCCGATTCCATCCCTTTGGGGAATCCCGGTGCACCAACCCTGAGCACCCTGTATCATGCATCAAACCTGGGCTCTTTAAATAACTAGTCAATACATTTACATGATGTACAAATGGAAAGGTATGAAAGAAGGTGCAGTGAAAACTCCCAGGTTTCCAAGCCAGCCAGTTCCAAAAGAGTATTTTAATTTATAACATTGTAAAATGAGTGAGAAAAATTTTAGTATATTACACATATTAAATTAGGTATGTTACAGAGATCATTTCAATGAAATTTCCAGTTTCTTAATTCTGTAAGTATTTCCTGGGCATCTATTATGTAGCAGACATTCAGCTCTGAGGATATGATAATGAATGAAATAGAAAAAAAATCTCTTAAAAAATGTGTGTTCCAATTCTATAAAGCAAGTATCCTTCAATTAAAAAAGAAATTTAATTGTCATAAAAAGTAAAAAAGCCTGTGTTCTAGTGTAACCTTACAAAGTTGAAATTCTGTTCACCACGTTTAGGGATATGGAAGGAAACTGGAGCTTAGCAGGGTCAGCTACTGTGTCTGAAGTCATAAAGCTCACAAGGCAGAACCAGAAGTCAGTGTTGACCAGGTTTATCAAATACCCAAGCCTGTGCTCTTCCTAGCAGTGTCTCCCTCCAAATCAGTAACTAAATATTATAATGAGCTGGCACTCTGGAATTTATAGTAGTTTTCTTATCACTGACTTAAACTAAATATAGATTGATTTTCTACAACAGTATTATTTTGCTGACCATGCCACAAAGGCACAGAGAGGGAGGGAGTGGAATTTGACCCCATGTAGAAGTGATACAGAGCCCAGGCTCTCCTGCTGTAGGACACTGTCCTGCGTGTATCTGGACTGATTCTGATTATATCTTCTGTGACTTTCTTCCTCTGGTCTGTACCACCTTTACATTGGACAAGTCACATCCAACATGAAAGCAGACATGAGATGCAGGAAAACTTTTCAATCTTCCTATCTATAAGAGCTTCAGGTTTCCTATTATAGGACCAAGTTTCACATGTATTTTAAGTATTTTAGTCATCCTTGACTCACGGTTTTGTTTTGTTGCTATTGAGAGTTATACCCTTTTAATTATAGGCTTCATTTACAAGGAAATTATCTCATTTAATCCCCACAGCAGCCTGGTTATTAATAGTTAGGCAATGGATCAGCATCTCATTTCTTAATGTAAGGAAATTAAGAGTAAGAGAACTGTTTCTTATTCAAGATCTTGTGCCCAAAGAATTATCAGAAGGGAGCCTAGACTCAAGTTTCTCATCTAGTGCTCCTTCTTGCATAGTTAAAATGTAATTCACTTGCCCACTTAAAGCCTTTCCATTTTAAGATTCACCAAATTCATATCATATGTATCAATTATTATGTTGCTACATATCAAAGATGAATAACTCAGTGACTTAAAAGAATCATCGTTGTTGTTCAGTAGCTATGTCTGGCTGTTTGTGACCCCATGGACTGGAGCACACCAGGCTCCTCTGTCCTCTACTATCTCCTAGAGTTTGCTCACACTCATGTCCATTGAGTCAATGATGCCGTCCAACCATCTCATCCTCTGTCACCCACTTCTCCTCCTGCTCTCAGTCTCTCCCAGCATCTCCTGGAGTTTTCTCAAATTCATATCAATTGAGTCAGTGATGGTATCTAACCACCTTATCCTCTACCATCCCCCTTCTCTTTTTACCTTCAATTTTCCCAGCATCAGGGTTTTTCCAGAGAGTCAGCTCTTTGCATCAGATGTTCAAAGTATTGGAGTTTCAGCTTCAGTAAGTCTTTCCAATAAATATTCAGAGTTGATTTCCTGTAGGAATGACTGGTTTGATCTCCTTGCAGTCCAAGGGACTC
>SRVM01044670.1:0-20794 GCA_007570785.1 Antilocapra americana | reverse complement strand
ACGAGACTTTGTCATCCGAGTGAGGGGGGCATCCTGACGGCTCCTGGTATCTCCCCCTTTTTTGTTTCTTAGGATGGTGGTGTGGAGTTCAAGGGAGACCTCCTTTATGCTCCTGCTTAGGATTCTGACAATGAGTGGAAGCAGAAGGAAAATTATTAGAACCACAGCAATAATTACTCCTATATTCATTATCGTCAGGAGGAGGCTCTTATGGGAAACGAAATCAGAGAGACATTTAAAGAAAGAGTCAGCCATGCCAGCAACAGAATAGTGTAACTCTGATTGGCCTATATCTCGGATTTATTCATGCAACTTAGTTAGATCTAGGCTAATGTCTGACTGGTTTCATATCCCAAGGACATGGTTTTGTATTGGATCGCAAGAGTACACTGACTGATTAACTTTCAGAGGAGTAACACCAATCCATTTGTATTCTACATGACACTGGAGAGACAATCTTACTTTTAAAGCTGTAAGCTCCTGACCTATATGTAGGAGTGCTTCCTCTAAAGCATCTACCTTAGCTTCCAACTTTCTGTCTATTATCTCTTGGGTAGCCAAGGCTAGGGAGACATTCTTTGAGAGCTGATTGACATGCTCAGTATGTACTTGTTGAGAGAGAGAGAGACAGCAGCGAGAGTAATAGAGGTGGTTGCCATAATGAATGCAGAAATCCCTAAAAGAAGCAGACCACTAAACCTTTTCCCACAAACTAATTGATTTCCTATTTGTTGCAAAGCCAAAAGACCATAATTATCATACCAAGATGTGGTAAGATTAACTGGAACCATAAGATAGGGGGGCCTTTTAGGAATGACTATAACCTGAGCCTCTGATTGAGGGTTAAGACAACTAGACAGAGCACACTAGTCACAGTAAGTAATAGTGGGGCCACCGGTGTGGTTAGGATAGATCTGTAAGTGATTAAAATCCTTAGCAAACACGAATACAAAAGGAGCAGGGAGACATACTTGTATATCATAAGTTACATTATTACGAGGCCTAGTGAGGGTTATGGGAGCGGTTCCTGCCACAGCCCTCCAGAGCTGTGGCTGCCAGGTAGTCACATTATTTGTGTTTATTGAGAGCACTGGAGGAACAAAACCATTTTTGTGCCACCTACTGGTGGATAAAGGCCAAGGGACAGTTTTAGTATTCCAATTAACAAATCTGTTAGTATAGTTTCTTACAACTTTGAGGTCCCAGGATGGATCTGGACTGCTCCAGTCATGAGCCTTTAAAGGGCCCCCAGGAACCTTGAGGTCAATTTTAGAATTATAAGTGCATTTTACCCATGGAGGGAAACCATGACTAAGGCTGACTCCAGATCTTTTGTCTTATTCCAAAGTTCAGACAGAGACCCTGTACATTTAGGATAGGGTCCAGGACGTATGGCAACAGTTTTGTTATAAGGATCTAAAACTCCTGGTAATCTTAATAAAATGGACTATCATATCTTTTAGAGGGGTTGTGTTTGGAAGTGTTTTCTGAGGTTGGAGAAACAGTAATGATAGCTTTTATAGAACCCCCTACGCAACCGTCCTTGAATTGGACTATCATTTCCCTTGCACCACTATTAGCAAAGTTAAAACACACGGGTGCTCCACGAGAGAGGCCATAGAATGTAAAGTTATTATTAATTGGTGCCCTCCCATATGGGTATGGGTTATATCTTCCTCCTAGTAATCTCGGGTGGGTAGAAGTAACAGGGATTGGTGCCTCTCCCCAAGTAACGACCTGGAAAAGAGGAGGATCTGGGACATAAGCCCAGTAAGTGTTTCCCGTAGTAGCATTACAGGATATTAATTGGCAGACAAGCAAAGCAAGCATAGCAACAAAGATTGTTTCTGGTCTTTTCAGGCCCCCTTGTCCTTCAACGAACGAGTTTCTCAGGGTCTAGTGAAAGTCTCTTGATTTGGCCCCAGGTCGGAAGGTCAGCAGCACGAATAGATGCAGCTGGTGGTCTGGGTCTCGATCGTCTGGGCAGAGGCTGCGGTTGTGGTGAATTTTGTTGGTCATGAAGTGGTTTTGGGTGGTTTTCTTGTAATGTCATTTGTGCCATTGTCTCTATCGGTGAATCGGCATCCTCAGGAGGTGGGGATGGTGGTTGAGGTGGAGGAGAATTTTGATATGGGGGGGGCTGAGGAAGGAGCAACGGTGGTCTTGTCCTCTACCTTGGAAGGTTTTGTAATGCTGGGGGATATCTGTCCATGGTAACAAAACAGTCGGTCAGGAATCCAAAGCGGAGCATCTGCATCCTGGGGGAAAACACAAGCAAATCCTTGACCATGGCTTAATAAGATATATAACAATAACATTACTTTCTTTTGGAACCGCAACAGGTGAGGGGAGGCCTGGCTGAAGAGCCCCCATATTTTCCATGGTTGCGTTAATGGCTCTTAAATCCTGTAACAGTCTCCACTTCCCTGATTTCTTCTTAATCAAAAAGATAGGGGTGTTCCAAGGGCTAGTAGAGGGTTCAATACATCCTGCTGTTAACTGTTTCTGAACCAATTGCTTAGCCGTTGCCAATTTTTCAGAAGTCAAAGGCCATTGTTATACCCATACCGGGGTATCAGACTTCCAGATAATAGTGTCCGCAGCATGAACAATGGCCTGCATTATAAATTTGGATAGGCAAGTCCTTGCCTGCCCACTCTAGGTTGCAGTAGAATGGGCTCACAGAGTCCTTGCTGTTCTTTTCCCAATCCTCGATTGGGATCATATTTCATTTGTAACATTTGAGCAGTAACCCTATCATCAGGGCTGAATAGTAGCATACCCATTTGAGACAATATGTCTCGCCCCCACAGAGTGAAAGAAAGAATAGGTATAACATAAGGTTGAAACTTTCCATTTTGACCTTCACCCCCAGCCCAAGCTAGTATTTGTGTACTTCTGACTACAGAAGGCGCTCTACCCAGGCCCACAAGGTCATTTTCTGTGATTTGTGTGGGCCAGGCACTGGGCCAATCTCTCCCTGCTATGCAAGAAATATCTGCACCAGTGTCTAGCAGACCTTTAATTTTCTTCCCAGCTGCTGTTAAGTCCTTCATAGGCTGATTGTGGGTAACTTCTTGAATCCAAAAGGCCATATCGCTAGATCCAAATCCTTTTAACTTTCTAGGTGCCCAGTAGCTGTTTTTCCGAGATTATGGTATGGCAACAAAAGCAACTGAGCTATCCTTTGTCCTTTATAAATATGCCGAGTTTTATGCAGAGGGGATATCATAACCTGTATTTCTCCCATATAATCAGAATCCACTACTCCAGGGATTACTCTAAGTCCCTGCCGAGACATGGAGCTCCTTCCCAAAATGATTCCAACCACTCCCTCAGGAAGAGGTCCCCTGACCCCAGTAGGTAATTTAATTGTTGGCGAATCAGGGGTTAATATTGTTGAGGTGGTGGAACTGAGGTCCAGCCCTGCACTGCCTGGGGTAGCTCTGTAGAGTTCTGAGACAGGATGAAGGGAATGAATGGGTTGTATTGACTCTGGGCTGCTGCCCCAATTGTTGTCGGGGCCTGAGGCTGGCCCCTCAGCCCGTTTCCCGACCCAGGATTGAAGTGGGAAGGATCCCTCTTGCTTGTAGAGGGGTACCGTCCTTATGAAATTTAGATCAGCAGTCCTTAGCCCAGTGAAGTCCCTTTTGGCAGCGAGGACAAGGCATTTGTGGGGGATTCCTCTGAAATGATCCAGAAAGAGGGAAAGGAGTAGGGTTTCTTTTGGGGCGTTCCCTACTAAAATGACCTGACATTCCATAAGAGAAACAGTTACTTCCTGGAGAGTATCCTCTGGAGTTTCTCGGGGAGTTACTGTTTCCAGATTTTAACATCATCTGCACATGTTGGAATAAGGCTCTCCCCTCAGAGCTGCGGCTATAGCCACACCTGGAACAAAGGCAGGACTCACATCAGAGCAGCTCTTGATGTAATCTGTTAAGCTGCCAGATTTCCTGATAGGGCGCAGTATTGCCTGACAGGTATTATTGGCATTTTCAACACCTCCTTGTTTAATCAAAATCTCAGAGGCCTCAGGTTTAGTTATTACATGATTGACAGCTTGTATCAATCTTGATACAAAGTCTCATGAGGTTTCTCTGCTTTCTGTTTAACTCCTGCCAAAACTGAAGCCTGACCAGTACCGCACACATGGTTACTTGCTCTAGTATCCTCTTTTCTAAGTGCATTTGATCTTTTACCTGATCATACTCTCCTGTTCCAGTCAACTGTTCTACAGAGACATCTCTGACATCATGCCTCTTATTAGCTGCTACCTGCTTTCTAGCTAAATCTTCATATTCAGTTTTCCAGAGTAAATATTGTCCTCCTGTTAGGCAAGCCTTAGCAGCCCGTGTCCAATCATAAGGAGTCATCCACCGAGAAGCTAATGCGTCCACCAAGGTTAAAGTATACGGGGCCTGAGGCCCATATTGACTGCAAGCCTCTCTAAGCTCCTTAAGTAGCTTTACAGGTAGGGGCTCCCCTATGGGGTCATCCTCCCACCCTGGTTCCAAGACCACAGGAAAGGTCACTGCAAACTCGGGGTCATCCTCACCGAGCCCACGACCCCTTCCCGGAGGCGGGGCCCTACGGGAGGAACACTTCCTAAGACTGCCACAGATGGTGGAGGAGGTGGCGGCCTTGGTGGCCGTGAAGCAGCGACCGTCCGCGGGGCTCCAGAAGGCCTCGGCGTTGGTTTACATTCCTTAGATTTAAGTTCAGTGGGCCATCTGGGTTTAGCCAGGAGGACGTCATCATTGTCCTCATCATGGCAACGAGCTGCAGCCTCATCTAGCGTCTCCTCACCCTGAGCGGATAGTTGATCATCATCATCATTCTTCCTAAGCTTTGTCTCCAAAGGTGTGGAGGCACAAGCTGCTATCACAGGGTTGGTTTTTTTTTTTTTTTTCCACAAACTATCTCCCATTGCCTTTGAATCAAATCTAGAGAAAGAACGATCTATTTTTTCTCCCTCATGTGCGGGGGTGGAGGGTGTCCCAAATTAGGTTCCACAGAGAAAATGTTTCTACTGGGAAGCCCTCTGGACCATGCAAAGTATCCCAATTTCAAAGTGTATCTCCTACTTTATTCCAAGTATCTAAGTTCACAGTGCCCTCTTCTGGAAACCAGGGGGCACTGCTCCTGTATAAAATTAAAAAATGTCTTAATGAGAGACTTAGGAATCTTTAATCCTTGCTTGTTAAACACATGTTTTATCATATCTAGAAACAATTTCCTTTCTTTAGATCCTCCACTTCCCATCTTGAATTACTGGGAGGCACAAACTTCTCAAATAGTTCTGATAAACACTATCCACCCTTCACTTATTCTACTTATCTTATGCAGGGGGTTCTGCAGCACCCAGGTGGAGTCCTAGCCACCCCGATTCATGCACAACTGGGGGAACTTACCCATCAAATCCCTGATCCTGGCGCCAAGTACCGGGGTCCAGCCCTGGCTGGATCCAGGGATTTTGAGGGATGAGTGGCGTCGGCGAGGGACTGAGCTGAGTCAATGTATTGATGGAGCAGTCTCTCTCTCTTACTTTATTAGTGTTGGTTTTAGAGTTTTATGCCCAAAGAACATCCCCATTACATCACACATCATGCAAGGTTGCATGTTGCTTTTATCAGGCCCAGCTGTGTAGAGACATGAGGGAAAGGCTAGGCTTGAAACTGTTTTTACTCAGTGACCTCGACCACTATCTGTCTCACTCTGTTCTGAAAATCTGTAATTACTGTCTCACACCTGCTATTGTATACCTAAAGAGAAAATAAATGAGGGATTAACTAAGGCAGATACAGCTGTTTGTGTTATATCCATACACTCTGGTTTTTACTAGGAAAGGGAATCATGAGACAGTCTAGCAGCACTGCTTTACCAATAAAACCCTATTAACCTTATTTAACTACTATAATGAATTCTATGTCTATATCACCCTAAAGCAACCGGTATCTCCAACTATACTGGCTACAGTTATAAGCATTCCTAAGTCTCACCCTTCTTGGTCTCTTTAAGGAAAGGAGCCTCCACTGGGGAGTGGTCGGGGGAGTGGAAGGTGGAAATGTGACCAAAGTATGATCCCCTCTGGTGGTGGCTTTGCCAAGACCCCCAGGATGGCATGAACCCGCCTGGTGGTGGCTTTGCCAAGACCACCAGGATGGCATGAACAAAACTCCCAAGAAAAATACCAGGAGGGGCCTTGCCCAGGGATGCCTTGATAAGGAAAATCTGCTTTTCAGTTTCCTTCTCAATCTCTTGACTTTGTCATCCTTGCTAGGGGGACATCCTGACGGCTCCTGGCATTGAATATATGTTGAAATGATACTTTGGATATATTGGTTTAAGTAAAATAAATCAAAATTCACTTGTATCTTTTTACTTTTTAATGTGGCTGCTAGACAATTTAATATTACACATATGACTCATATCCTATTTCTACTGAACTACATAGCTTGAGAACATAGGTGTTAAGAGCATAGATTCCATATTCCATGAGTATGAAACACTGTGTGACCTTAGCAAGAACTTCTTTAGTCTCTCAGTACCTCAGATGCTTCAGAAGTAAAACAGTGGTAAATATTCCTACCTACCTCACATGGTTTTGTTAGTATTAAAAAGATGATTAAGTAACAAAGTACTTGTGTTTTTTCATGCTCCAGCATGCCCAGTTAGTTAAAAAATGAGAGAAGTCTCAAAGTTTAGTGGATAACATGGACTTTGGAGACATACCGACCTTGACTTAAATCACAGCTTAGCTAGTTATTTAATATTAGTCTCTAAAGAAGTTACTCAGTTCGTCTTAACTATTTGCCTCATCTGTATAATGAGGCCAAGTATGTTTCAGCTTCTGGAGTTTATAATGAGGGTTAAAAATAAAGTGTCTACAGTGCCAGGGACAAAATGCCTAGCTCATAATAGACACTTAGTACGTGGCAGTTGTTATTCAACATGTCCATAATTTTTGCCTATGTGATGAAACAGGTCTGAACTGAAACACAGTTGGGAGTCCTTGGCTCAGTGGCCGTCTTTGTAATATGGGAAATGCTTGGTCATATTTCTGTCTTTACTGCCATGGTCTGTCCCATTTCAGCTGTTCATTGGAGACTGGGTTATAAATAGAAACGACCACAAGTAGCTTTTTAGAAACGTCATCAGAGATGTGAAAATCTGATAGACGTACATGCTTTCTGTAACATGTTGTATCTAGTTATTTTTGGATACTAGGTCTAGCATTATATGTTAGGGTGTCTAATATTTGCTTCCATAGAGATGTCACTTGAATACCACCCTCCTCCAAAGCATTTCTGCAATTAGTGTGCTGATATTTTTAATTTCCCTGTTAGGGTCCATTCTTCTGTGTTAAAACATCAATTTGTCTCAAGCCCTATAGTCAAATAGAAATGAATTAATGAATTGCAGACTCTGATTCTAAGTGGTAAATAAACTGATTAAGTTGTAGAATTATGATTATGATCTTTTAAATCCTCCTAACAGTGCTATAATGTAGGTATTTTTAGTACCTCTATATTCCCTTTAAGGAAAGTGAGGCACGGAACAGTTAATTCACTTTCTCAAAGCCATTCAGCGCAAAATTGATAAAGTCAAAATTTGAATTTAGGTCAGTTGGACTCAATAGCCTGCACCCAACGCCTACTGTCCTCTTGCTTCTCAGGACCAGGGGTAAAGCTTCTGGCCACTAACACCTTAGCCTGAATCATATAAGCATTCATTAAAAGGAGCCTGAGAGGTTTAAAAGCACCATGCATGCATGCTCCGTTGCTTCAGTCGTGTCTGACTCTTTGCGCCCCTATGGACAGTAGATTACCAGGCTCCTCTCTTTTTTTTTTTTTCCTTTTTCTTTTTTCTTTTTACTTTATTGTATTGGTTTTGCCATACAATGACATGAAACCGCCATGGGTTTACATATGCTCCCCCTCCAGAAACCACCTCCCTCCCCCTCCCGATTTCCTCCACCAAGGACATCTCGGTGCACCAGCCCTGAGCACCAGTCCTGGGCTGGCGATTGATTTCACATATGGTAATTCAACATGTTTCAATGCCATTCTCCCATATCATCCCACCCTTGCCCTCTTCCACAGAGTCCACATGTCTGTTCTATACATCTGGGTTCCTTTTGCTGTCTCGCATGCAGGGTTCTCGTTACCATCTTTCTAAATTCCATATATATGCGTTAGTATACTGTATTGTTGTTTTTCCTTCTGGCTTACTTCACTGTGGATAATGGGCTCCAGTTCCGTACACCTGAGTAGAACTGACTCAAATGAATTTTTTTTTAATGCTGAGTAGCATTCCATTGTGTATATTTACCACAGCTTTCTTATCCATTCATCAGTTGATGGGCATCTAGGTTGATTCCATGTCCTGGCTATTGTAAACAATGCGGCGATGAACACTGGGGTACACGTGGCTCTTTCAATTCTGGTTTCCTCGGTGTGTATGCCCAGCAGTGGGATTGCTGGGTCATATGGCAGGTTTATTTGCAGTTTTTTAAGGAATCTACACACTGTTTTCCATAGTGGCTGTACTAGTTTGCATTCCCACCAACAGTGTAAGAGGGTTCCCTTTTCTACACATCCTCTCCAGCATTTATTGCTTGTAGATTTTTGGATTGCAGCCACTCTGACTGGTGTAAATTGGTACCTCATTGTGATTTTGATTTGCATTTCTCTGATAATGAGTGATGATGAGCATCTTTTCATGTGTTTGTTAGCCATTTTTATGTCTTCTTTGGAGAAATGTCTGTTAAGTTCTTTGGCCCACTTTTTGATTGGGTCATTTATTTTTCTCGAATGGAGCTGCAGGAGTTGCTTGTATATTTTTGAGATTAATTGTTTGTCCATTGCTTCATTGGCTATTATTTTCTCCCATTCTGAAGGCTGTTTTTTCACCTTGCTTATAGTTTCCTTTGTTGTGCAAAAGCTTTTAATTTTAATTAGGTCCCATTTGTTTATTCGTGCTTTTATTTCCAATATCTGGGAGGTGGGTCATAGAGGATCCCACTTTGGTTTATGTCGGAGAGAGTTTTGCTTATGTTATCCTCTAGGAGTTTTATAGTTTCTGGTCTTATGATTAGATCTTTGACCTATTTTGAGTTTATTTTTGTGTATGGTGTTAGAAAGTGTTCTAGTTTCATTCTTTTACAAGTGGCTGTCCATTTTTCCCAGCACCACTTGTTAAAGAGATTGTCTTTTCTCCATTGTATATTCATGCCTCCTTTGTCAATAATAAGGTGTCCATAGATGTGTGGATTTATCTCTGGGCTTTCTATTTTGTTCCATTGATCTATATTTCTGTCTTTGTGCCAGTACCATACTGTCTTAATGACTGTGGTTTTGTAGTATAGCCTAAAGTCAGGTAGGTTGATTCCTCCAGTCCCATTCTTCTTTCTCAAGATTGCTTTGGCTATACAAGGTTTTTTGTATTTCCATACAAATTGTGAAATTATTTGTTCTAATTCTCTGAAAAAGACCTCTGGTAGCTTGATAGGAATTGCACTGAATCTATAGATTGCTTTGGGTAGTATACTCATTTTCACTATATTGATTCTTCCAATCCACAAACACAGTATATTTCTCGATCTATTTGTGTCCTCTTTGATTTCTTTCATCAGTGTTTTATAGTTTTCTATATACAAGACTTTTGTTTCTTTAGGTAGAAATACTCCTAAGTATTTTATCCTTTTTGTTTCAATGGTGAATGGAATTGTTTCCTTAATTTCTCTTTCTGTTTGCTCATTGTTAGTGTATAGGAATGCCAGGGATTTCTGTGTGTTGATTTTGTATCCTGAAACTTTACTATATTCACTGATTAGCTCTAGTAATTTTCTGGTGCAGTCTTTAGGGTTTTCTATGTAGAGGATCATGTCATCTGCAAACAGAGAGAGATTTACAGAACCACGTGTACCCCAATGTTCATCGCCGCATTGTTTACAATAGCCAGGACATGGAAGCAACCTAGATGCCCATCAACTGATGAATGGATAAGAAAGCTGTGGTACATATACACAATGGAATATTACTCAGCATTAAAAAAAATCATTTGAATCAGTTCTACTCAGGTGGACGGAACTGGAGCCTATGATCCAGAGTGAAGTAAGCCAGAAGGAAAAAACAACAATACAGTATACTAACACATATATATGGAATTTAGAAAGATGGTAACAAGAACCCTGCATGCAAGACAGCAGAAGGAATGCAGATGTATAGAACAGACATGTGGATGCTGTGGAAGAGAGCAAGGGTAGGATGATATAGGAGAATGACATTGAAACATGTTAATTACCATATGTGAAATCAATCGCCAGCCCAGGATTGATGCTCGGGGCTGGTGCACCGAGCTGTCCCAGGGGGAGGGAATTGGGAGGGGAGAGGGAGGGGGGTTCTGGAGGGGGAGCATATGTAAACCCATGGCGGTTTCATGTCATTGTATGGCAAAACCAACACAATAAAGCAAAGAAAATTTAAAAAAAAAGAAAGAAAGAAAAGGCAAGAACCCACAGACTTGAAAAAAAATTATTCCTTGGTATTTTATTGTTTTAAATGCTATTATAAAGAGAGTTTATTTCAAGTAGCTTTTTATTCCATTCTTTTTTCAATTCTTTGCTAGTTTATAGAAATGCAACTGGCTTTTTCATATTGACCTGTATCCTGAAACCTTGCTAAATGCATTGATCATCTTTAAATTTTTTTAATGGATTCATCAGTGTTTTCTATATATGATTGGGTTATCTGAAAATATAGGGAGTTTTATGTTTTCCATTCCAATCTTGATTCTTTTTGTTTGATGTTCTCACTTGGCACTCGGCTAGGACTTCCAGGAGAATGTTAAGTAGCAGTGGTAAAAGGAAGATATTCTTGCCTTATTACTCATCTTTTGGAGGAAGCTTTCAACCTCTCACCTTTTGGTATAGTTTTAGCTATGGGTTTTTCATAGATGCTTTTTATCAGGTTGAGGAAGTTCCCTGCAACATGATTTGCATCTGTTTTCCAATTCAATCAATTCTGCCAGTAATCATATGATCCCTGTATGCCATATAGGAAAATAGATGTCAAATGTACTCTACTAATAAAGAGTACATTTCTTAACATGAAATGGATATAGGGAAATGGATGAAGGATGGTTAAGAAATGTACTCAAGATAAACAACAAATTAGAAATGAAACCAAAGCATCCTAATTCAGAGTCCACAGTGTTTTCAGCTATGATATACTACTTCCTATAAGCTCCTGCGCCAGCTTTGTACAGAGACCCACAATGTTTCCTCTCTTCCACTTTTTTACTAAGAAGGTAAGCCATTTAAGTGTGATATTGTCGGTCTTCAGTCAGGTCTGACTCGTTGTAATCTCATGGACTGTAGCCCACCAGGCTCCTCTGTCCATGGAATTCTCTAGGCAAGAATACTGGAGTGGGTTGCCATTTCCTTGTCCAGTGGATCTTCCCAACCCAGGGATTGAACCTGGGTCTCCTACATTGCAGGCAGATTCTTTACTGCCTGAGCCACCAGGGAATCTTCTGATTTTTCATCTGTTTCCCTGAAAACTAAAAGCACCTGCCAAAGAATAAGTACTTGTGCAGTCTTAAAAAAGAAAGCCAGTTTAGATAAGCAGATGCTTCTAGAGCTTTTAGTATGGACAAGGCAGTGTGGACAATATCCCAGCCCTCAAAGAGATTATGGTTGGGGCAGATAAAACATAGTCACAAAAGGAGATATGAGAAGGTCTGCTAATAGCAAATCATTGGTCATAACAAGTGCTTGAATAGGCAGAGCTTTTGTAGATGTAAAACAAAAGGTTTCATGAAGGAGGACAGCCTTGAGGGGTGGGTGGGAAGGAGCATGTGTGTGTTAAGGAAGGACCCTAGGCAGGGTTTTTAATAGGAAGTTAAAAACTTCATTTTAACTATTATGTAAATGCTTACGATTAGAACCATCACTATAATAATAAGGGCTATGCAAAGGAAAAGTAATAATAGAGGGCATATAAAAGCAGGTAATATTATCTTGTTCTTCAGACCCCCTTATCCTTTTGCCTTAGACTCAAACTCAGTAAAGCAGCTTTTTTTCCTTTAGACACAACATTTGCACTCTAGTTGCTTCATCCCCATGTTAAAAAAATTTTGACGCCAACCTCAGTCAAATTCTGACCAACAAGTCTTGTTCTTTGCATATTGCAGCATTTTCTATTCTTTGTGTATTGCAACATTTTGTAATAATCACTGATTCTGTAGATTGCCTAGGGCTGAGATGTCTTACAGGCATCGGGCATTCTGAGTGTGTGCCTCTGATAGGAAACCAAGGGAAGCTATCATATGAACTGTTGAGGGCTGTAATCCGGGAATTGTCGACCATCTGGCACAATTTTTTGATCTACCATTGTAAGCCAGCTAAATGGAGGATCAAGGCTGTATTCAGTGGGTAGATACACAGGTGTGTGCTGAGTCACTTCAGTGGTGTCCAACTCTGCAACCCCATGAACTGTGGCCTGCTAGGCTCCTCTGTCCGTGGGATTCTCCAGGCAAGAATACTGGAGTGGATTGCCACCACTTCCTCCAGGGGATATTCCCAACCCAGAGATCCAACCCAAGTCTCTTGCGTCTCCTGCATTGCAGGCGGATTCTTTACCTACTGAGCCACCTGGGATAGACAGGTAAGAGATTATAATTATAATCTAGTAGATATTCCCAGGGTAGCCTTTTTCTGTCATTAGCTGGAGTGGGTCTTCTGGATTCTGTATCCATTTGAGAGATGTAAGTAACAGTGCCTAGCACTGTTATACTTGGATGTTTGATACGGAGGAGCAAACACAGAACCAATAGAGAAGTGGAGCTCTGTTTAGTGCAAAGCTGACCAGGTCCTGCAGTGCTCATGCACTGAATTATTCCATAATTCTTCCTTGCCATAGTCAAGATTTGAGATGCTTCCAGAAGCACTGTAATGTGAAAATAGTACTAGATCATCCCTCCATCAGTTCAGTTCAGTCACTTAGTCGTGTCGGACTCTTTGCGACCCCATGAGTTGCAGCACGCCAGGCCTCCTTGTCCACCATCAACACCCGGACTCCACCCAAACCCATGTCATCGAGTCACTGATCTCATCCAACCATCTCATCCTCTGTCATCCCCTTCTCCTCCTGCCCCCAATCCTACCGAGCATTAGGGTCTTTTCCAATGAGTCAACTCTTCGCATGAGGTGGCCTAAGTATTGGAGTTTCAGCTTCAACATCAGTCCTTGCAATGAACACCCAGGACTGATCTCCTTTAGGATGGACTGGTTGGATCTGCTTGCAGTCCAAGGGACTCTCAAGAGTCTTCTCCAACACTACAGTTTAAAACCATCAATTCTTCAGCACTCAGCTTTCTTCACTGTCCAACTCTCACATCCATACATGACTACTGGAAAAACCATGGCCTTGGCTAGACGGACCTTTTTCAATATGGTATCTAGGTTGGACATAATCTTCCTTCCATAGCCCAAGCTAAATCTCAATGCACAAACAGACAAAATGAAAGAGGTTGAGTGAAGGGAAAGGGCTGAGCTGACAGAATCATCCCTACCAGAACAAGTACAGTGAAAGTGAAAGGCTCTGGGAGGAAACTAGGCTGCACTTTGTTCCACCAGATTGCCAGGGTCAGCTGAATACAACTGAGGTCACATGCGAGAGAAATTATGTTCAAAGAGGTTATCTGGGGTATTTACACAGAATGTTTTGGTTTTGAAAATTGGTAATCCCACCACCACATCCTCCTTTATTATGGAAAGTGAAAGTCACTCAGTCATGTCTGACTCTTGGTGACCCAATGGACTGTAGCCAACCAAGCTCCTCTGTCCATAGGATTTTCATGGCAAGATTACTGGAATGGGTTCCCATGCCTTCCTCCAGGGGACATTCCCTACCCAGAGATCGAAGCAGCCTCTTTTGCATTGCAGGCAGATTCTTAACCTGTCTGAGCCACCACGGAAGCCCACCGACAAAATATACAAAGATGCTGGTGGACAGCAATCAACACTGCCATACTGGCACATGCTGACTGCATACGAACCCCGCCCTGTGTCTGTCTTCCTGAACAGTAGCCAGTTACTGATCGTTGTTGCCTCCACACACATCTGAGCATCGACCATCCGTCCCTTATGCCCCCAAACTCGTGGGCCTCTCTGCTTTCCTCCTCTGGCTTCCTTTGACTATCAGAGTTACACACAAGTAGTTTTTGGTTTGCAATTGAACTGATATGAGTTACTCCCTCAGTATTTCCTCTCTAGAGAGTCTCTAAAGCCATAGCCTCCTTCAGTTGAATTTAATGTGTTTCTCATTTGGATTTCTTCTGTCAATGTTCACAGATAACCAGCTCTCTTAAAAGAGATGAAAAAAGTTTTCAGTTTCCCTTCCGCTTTTCCTACCCATTTCTCTACAGCTATACAAATCCTTTAGGGGAAAGTTCACCCACCCAATCTTCTTTAAAGACATTTCATCCTCACTTCGGGTGACGGGACCTGGAGTGGAGGTCTACAGCCTCTGCGTGTAGCAATAAGTGCTGGCCCCTCCCTCCCAGCACCTCCTAGATCCTGTCCTCCTCTGCTCAGTCTCTCCTTCTCTCCACGAGCTCCCCACCCCTCCGTGCTCTGTGCTCTCCTCACACGAGCAGCTCAGTGCTCGCTGTCTGGATGAATCAGTTCCCACAACCATGACCTATAAGTCCAGCTCGTCTCCCTGAAGGGCATGCCAGCAAGTTTCTGCAGCCACTGCAACTTGGGGGAAACTGACATTTAGTTAGTCAGGATCTGACAAGCCTGCACTAGAGAAATGTCTTGAGATGGAACTGGCTATAGTTTCCCTCGCTTCACCCAAATCTGAAATTTATCTCACAGATGGTTACCTCTCTACCCTCAGGCTTCCTCCCTGCCAGGTATTCTGCAGCACGGATTTCTTCCTTTGGATGGCTCTCAGCAAATCAGTCCCTGGCCCTGCTCTGCTTCCTCCTCCTGATCCGATGTTGGGACATCCCTAGGGAGTCAGCTACCTCATCATTCCCACCCCCTCTTCTAGGAGGTAGCAGAGCGGGGTGGGTATCTTGCACTTCCTCTTTCCAGGAGGCCAACAGGCCAAGACTGCATTGCCTAGGCCTTGACCTTCCCCACCATCACCCTGCTGGCTGACCTCACAAATGCTCACTTCTTTGGTTATTCCTTTCCACCCTGGTCCCTTAGACCTTTGAACAGTGGTTTTTAATTGGGATTGATCCTCCTTGCCCACCTCCCCAGGAAGACATTTGGCAATGACTGGAGACAATTTGGGAAGTGGGATAGAGACTGGAGATGCTGCTCAGCACCCTCCTGTGCACAGGCAGCCACCCACAACAAAAATCTACCTGGCCTCTAAGGTCAGGAGTGCGGAAGTTGCACACCGCCTACCTCACTCAACTCCTTGAAGGCTGCTCCACTGGCTGGTTCGTGCTCAAGGACCCTTTGGCTGGCCATCCCATCAGTAAGTCCACTGGGAAATCTCTTTCCTACTAGGGACTTTTTTACCCTCAACTGCAACTGTTTCCCACTTGTGTTCCTGCATACCAGGCATCCCAGCTGGCGCAAGTGGTAAAGAACCTGCCTGCCAATGCTGGAGACGTAAGAGACATGGGTTCCATCCCTGGGTCAGGAAGATCCCCTGAAGGAGCGAATGGCAACCCACTCCAGTATTCTTTCCTGGGGAATCCCGTGGATAGATGAGCCTGGTGAGCTACAGTCCATAGAGCCCCAAAGTTCGGACATGACTGAAGCAACTGGGCATGCACACACATGTACCTGCATACCACAAGCAGGACTGGGCTGCATGACCCTCATTTTTAACCTGGCACTTGGTCTACAGGTGACCTATAATTAGGAATCTGAGGATGATCAAGGTCTGTCTCATCATCCCTGTGGCTGTCCCTTCTACTTCCTGGTGAGGTCTTTCTTACTACTAGTGACCCTCCAACTCATTAACATGGCCAAACATTTCCAGTTGTATTACTACTGTCGCCTATAAAGCAGTGTAGTTCCTCTAAAAAACCCCAGATGTCTAAGATATTAGCATTGAAGGAGAAAAGCATTAGGTGGGGAAGACTATCTACTGAAAGACATACAAATAAAGTCCTGAATCAATGGAGGTGCATATGATTACCTTGTCACAATTATAAAGATGTGCCTTCTCTCTTAAATATCTAAATTCAGTGTCACCCCAATCCAAATCCCAAAAGGATTTTTTAAACTTGAAAAAAATGATTCTAAATTTTATTAGAGCGAATGCATTGTGCTTAGCTGCCCAGTCATGTCCCACTCTTTACGACCCCTTGCACTGTAGCACACCAGGCTCCTCTGTCCATGGGAATTCTCCAGGCAAGAATACTGGAGTGGGTTACCATTTCCTTCTCCAGGGGAATTTCCCAACCCAGGGATCAAACCCAGGTCTCCCACATTGCAGGCGGATTGTTTACTGTCCGAGCCACCAGGGAAGCCCATCAGAGAGAATAAAGATGTAAAAATAGCTAAGAGAATACCTGGAAAAAGAGAAATAAGAAACAGACGCTTGTCCTAGCAGACATTAAAAAGAATAATATGCCTAATTAAGACCGGGCATGTATAGAAAAACAGAGTTGGAGGACTAATTACCTGATTAGCAGATTTACTATGAAGCTGCAATAATTGAGACTGTGGCATCGATGAAAGAATAGACAAAGGGATCAATGGGACAGAATAGAGACCCCAGAAATAGACCCACATAAATACAGTCAGTTGCTCTTTGACAAAGGAGCAACATCCATGGAGTAAATATAGTCTTTTTGCCACATGCTACTGGAACAACTTGACATGCACAGGGAAGAAAGGTAAATCTAGACACAGACATTGCGTGCATGTGTGTGTGCATTCTCAGTTGTTTCAGTCGTGTCTGACTCTTTGGAACCCTACGGACTGTATCCCTCCATGCTCCTCTGACCATGGGATTCTCCAGGCAAGAATACTGAGATGGGTTGCCAGCCCCTCCTCCAAGGAATCTTCCCAACTGGGTGATCGAACTCTTTCCTCTTACATCTCCTGCATGGGCAGGTGGGTTCTTTACCACTAGTGCCCATGGAGGAGCCCAGACGTAGACCTTACACCCTCCACAAAGACTAACTGAAAGTGGATCACAAATCTAAATGTAAAATACAAAACCACAAAACTCCCAGAAGATGACATAGTCGAAAATCTAGATGACCTAGAGTGTAGTGATGTCTTCTAAGATTCAACACCAAAAACAGATCCATGAAAGAAATAATTAACAAACTGAACCTCATTAAAATGTGAAAAGTCTGTAAGTGTAAAGGTAAAAAGACAGTGTCAAGAGAATGATAAGACAAGTCACAGACTGGGATAACATATTTGCAAAAAACGAAACACTTACAAAAACATTCCACATTATTTCTCATCAAGAAAATACAAATCAAAACGACATACCACTACACATCTGTTAGACTGGGCCAGTATCTGGAACACTGACAACGACAAATGCTGGCAAGGCTGTGGAGCAGCAGGAACTCCATTCGTTGTTGAGAAGGATGCAAAACGGTACAGTCACTTTGGCAGACAGATTTCTGCAAACTAGACATCCCTTTACCATATGATCCAGTAGTTTACCCAAGGAAATGAAAGCTTATGTCCACACAAAAACCTGCACAGGAATGTTTATAGCTATTCATCATTGCAAAGCAACCAAAATGCCCTTCGATGGCAGAGCTGCTAAACTGAGGTACATTCAGCCAATGGAAGGTTACTCAGCCCTAAAAAGAAGTGAGCTGTCAAGCCCTAGAAAGACATGAAGGAACCCTAAATGCATATTACTAAGGGAAAGCAGCCAGTCTGAAAATGCTACATACTGTACAACTCCAATATATGACATTCTGGAAAAGACAAAACTATGGAGACAATAAAAATATCAGTGGTTGCTGTTTGGAAGATGGGCAGAGGGAGATTTGTAGGCAGAGCACAGAGGATTTTTAGGGCAGAGAAAATACTCCATATGATAGATTGTCCAAGAATGTACCACTCTGGTGGGGAATGGTGATAATGGGGGAGACTACAGCTGTATTGAGGGAGGGGTTATGTGGGAAATCTCTGTACCTGCCTCTGAATTTTGCTGTGAACTTTAAACTGCTCAAAACATTTAAAAAGTCAATACTTTTTTATAGCTGTAAACTTACTACTATGGAAATAGGCAGGCCAAAGGATGTACAGAATAATACATGTAAAAATCTATATGACAAAGGTTTAACTTCAAACAATAAATCAATAAATGATGTTGGGATTATTCAATAGTGTTAGAAAAATCAGCTAAGTATCTGCACAAAATTTAAGGGCTCACTCCCTTGGTGGCCCAGCAGTAAAGAATCTGCTTGCAATGCAGGAAATGTGAGTTTGATCCCTGGAAGATCCCCTGGAAAAGGAAATGGCACCTCTTTCCAGTATTCTTGCCAGGAAAATTGCATGGACAGAGGAGCCTGGAGGGCTACAGTCCATGGGGCTGTAAAGAGTTGGAAATGACTGAAATGACTGAGCACGGATACACGCATGCACCCTACTATTTACACAAAATTAAAATTGAAATTGATCATAGTTTAAAAGGTAAAAAAAACAAGACCCTGAAAGTGCTAGAATTGAACATGTACTACTATGTGTACAATCTTGGGATTGGGAAGATGTTTCTGAGGAAGACAGAACTCAGAAGTTGAAAAGGAGAAGCAATGAATTAATTTTAAATTAAAAACATTGTAAGTAAAGTCAAAAGAAAAATAACAGTGAAATATTTACAGCTCTATCATAGATTAAAGATAAATATCCTTAATATAAAAAAGCATTCTTGCAAATCAATAAGATGAATTTTCCCCTAGGAAAATGGGTAAAGAAAACAAATAGGCAATTTGTAGTAGGGAAAATGCAAGTGGTTGACAAATATATGAACAAATGTTCAACTTTCTTTTTTTAAAGAAAATATTTATTTCTTTTATATTCTTTACATTATCGTGTTGGTTTTGCCATATATTGACATGAATCTGCCATGGGGATACATGTGTTCCCCTTCCATAACCCCCCAACCACCTCCCTTCCGATTCCATCTCTCTGGGTTATCCTGGTGCACCAGCCCTGAGCACCCTGTATCATGCATCAAACCTGGGCTGGCGATTCATTTCACATATGATCATTTACATGTTTCAATGACATTCTCCCATATCATCCCATCCTTGCCCTCTCCCATGGAGTCCAAAACACTGTTCCATATATCTGTGTCTCTTTTGCTATCTCGCATACAGGGTTATCGTTATCATCTTTCTAAATTCCATATATATGCGTTAGTATAAGGTATTGGTGTTTTTCCTTCTGGTTTACTTCACTCTGTATAATAGGCTCCAGTTTTATCCACCTCAGTAGAACTGATTCAAATGTATTCTTTTTAATGGCTGAGTAATATTCCATTGTGTATATGTACCACAGCTTTCTTATCCATTTGTCTGCTGATGGACATCTCGGTTGCTTCCATGTCCTGGCTACTGTAAACAGTGTGGCGATGAACATAAATTAAAACCATGACAATCAAAGGAGGGGATATCTTTATTAAACTCTGAGAAGGAGCAAAAAGGAAGCACACATCTGAGACATCTAGCTTTAGAAAAGCCTGGCACAACTTCAGGGACACCTTTAACCTGTGGTCCTCTTTTTTGCTGCCTGCTTCTCTCCACCCACAACCTACTTCTCACCCCAGGAGGTCCCTCCTAGCCACTATGACATCTTCTTTGTGAAGACGCAAAGTTAGTGTCCCAATAGATATGCCAGTGAAGGTTCTCCAGCCCAGTTCAAGTCGGTTGTTTCCTTTTCGTTTGAGAGACTGGTTTCTTACCAAGGTGGCTGGCACCTGAAACTGATTTGCTCAGGTGAGGACTCTCCTCTGGGAGTTTCCACATCAAAGAAAAACACAACTGCCACACTCTTGAAGGAAAACCCATGCCTAAGCAGTAATCAAAGTGGGAGGATTGCAGGAGAGCAAATAATGAGGAAAGGACAGAAAAGCATGTGGAAAGAAATGATGGCCTTAATAGTAACTGAGACAGTACTTAAATGTGTGCCTGGCACTGTTATAAGTGCTTTGCATACTCGAGTTCTTTTCATGTTCACTGCAACTCTGTGAGGCAATTACTAATATCACCCACCGATTTATGACTGGGGAAGCTGAGGCACAGTGAAGCTACGTAAGTTGTTTGAGATCACACAATCAGTAAGTGGTGAGCTGGAATCTGAACCCACAGAATCTGGTGTAAAAATTCACACTCTGAGCCACCACATGGAGATGAATCAAGAAAAAAAAAGATGCAGGACAATAAAATGATGAGGAAGGAAGGAAGAAGGAGGAAAACTTCAGTTCCCTGACATTGGAAGGCAGTTGCTAGATGGTACCCGGCCTCCTTCTCCAGGCCCTTGCAAAACCCACTTCTGTCCCTGTTACCAAGCTGCCTAAGATCATCTGACTTGGACAAGAGTTCAAACCAAAGAAATAAATGGTGCCCAGAGTAACCAATGATATTTTAATTAAAATTTTTTTATTGTAGTACAGTTGATTTACAATGTTGTGTTAGTTTCAGGTGTACACCAAGTGAAGCAGTTATACATATACTTATATGCATTCTTTTTAGAATTCTTTTCCCATATAGGTCATTACAGACTATTGAGTAGATTTCACTGTGCTATACAGTAGGTCCTTATTAGTTATTAGTT